>PVIH01002819.1:96877-176974 GCA_004025045.1 Sigmodon hispidus
AAAAAAAAAAAAAAAAAAAAAAAAAAAAAAAAAAAAAAAAAAAAAAAAAAAAAAACCAGCATTGGAGGGATTGCAGGTCCAGATTTCAAGATATATTATATATACATATAGTAATAAAAACAATATGGTACTGGCACAAAAACAGACATATAAACTGTATATTTAGAATAAATAAATAGAATAAAATAGAAGACCAAAATATAAGTACATATAACTACAGTCATCTGATATTTTAAAAATATACACAGTGGAGACAAGTCAACACCACCAAAAACTGGTGCAGGAAAAACTGGATGACCATATATAGAAACTAAACTGTTATGAATCACTCTGAACAAAAATTACTTCCAAGTGGATTAAGGGCCTTAATTTGAAATACTAAAACTGAAAGAAGAAACCATAAGCAGAACTTTATAAAATACAGGTGTAGAAAAGGACTTTCTTAATAGGACTCAATAATTGACAAAATAAAACTAAAAACCTTCTATACAGCTAAGGAAATGATATAGAGAAGAGGAAGGCCACAGAACAGGGGAGAAATTTTGCAGTTATACATCTGTCAAAGGATTAATATCTGGAATATAAAAAGAGACAAAACAAATGACTCAATTTAAAAAATGGGCTAGGTTTTATGACTTTCATGGTGTTGTACTTATTTGTCAACATGTTCCTTTTTCCAATGTGAGAGTTGCTAGGAAGAGAAAAGACTTGTCTTGTTTTTCTTATGGTTTATAAATTAATAAATAGGATATTTAATTCTGTGCAAAAGCTCACAGCAAGTGTGAACACTGGAGTGCATGACACAATCAGGATTGGTCATATCTTCAGACTCAAAGACTAAAACAGTTAAGACTATAACTCAGTGGGTAAGGTTCTTGGAGCTCAGTTCCTAAATGCTCTCAGCCCTGGGTTCCATCCTCATCACGGCATAAACTGAGTGAGCCCAGAACTTGGGAGTCTTAAGCAGGAATATCAGGAGATCAAGGTCATTCTTGGAGACATAATAAGTTTGAGATCAGTCTGGGATGCATGAAACCCTGTCTCAAACAAGCAAAAAAAAGATGGTTGGAACAGATTTGAGAGGAGACTAGCAAGATACAGGTGATGTGAAGAGGGAAATTAGAAAAATGGGGAGGGGGAGGAGAGGTCAGAATAGAAGACTAAAGAGGGGAGAAAAGTTAGACAATACCTCCAGGAATAATTTTCTATTTACTTAAAGTTAAGTATAATACATGTAAATGTATGGACACTCATATACCTTAAACCCTTAAACGTGGTTATGCTACTTGGACTGACAACACACCACACAAGAACTACAGACAATCTAATGAAAACATGAGTACCAGGCATGACAAATCTGTTTGAGTTGCTGGTCAATGGAGGGACTCCCAAAACAATACAGGCTACTGTTGCGTCCCTTGGTTGTTTCTTAGATATTGAAAGAAAGTATCTACTGTTGAAGATACTGCACACTTAGGACACAGGATTCAGATGATTTGAGGTGCAGTTAACTTAAAACCTTGCCATCCAGCTTCTATAGTGCCAGAGAGTACCATGCAAGCCACAAGGAGAAGGAAACAATAGTCCCAACCAGCTGTCATACCTGTGAACCACAACAATGGCCAGCATGGCAAAATGTCCCTAAAGGTGGTATAGTGACACTCATATGTTGGCAGTAGCTAATAACTGTCTAATTGAACTTAAAGCTCCTTCAAAACAGGAGGAGACAATGTCTGGTAATAGAAACCTAGCCAAGTACTTGGGGCTAGTGAGACCATGGATTTTAGAAGAGAATCTACCACTGCCACGTTACTAGACTGGCATAATTCCTAACCTCATTCTAAAATCTATCCTAATACTCAAAGAGACGTGTAGCTCTGACCCCTCATCAAAGAAGCTTCTCATATATCAAATGGAGATGATGACAGAAACCCACAACTGGACACCATGCAGATAGATCATAGTGAGCCCAGTCTTAATGTGCACATCTACAACACAATTCCTACTCCTGAATTTTAGGGAACATCACAGAAGATGGGGTGTAGCTATTGTAAGGGCCTCAGGGAAGCTTGGTATGAGATTGTGTCTCCTAGAAATGGCTGACTAAGGAAGACCTGGAAAATGACAATGTCAATAGACCTGCTGTCACCTTCCACCATTGCTGAGGGCTTGAATTTAAACAAGCAGTTCAATAGAATCAGGGGACTCAAGACCATGCTACTCAAGAGTGACTGACATCCAGGGAAGGTTTTATTCTGGATAGCTCAGGGTTCAAAGCAGGGACAAAGAAAGAAGAAAAATTTAAAGAGTATTTCTCATTATCGGCACTGAATATGCTCAGGATACAGGAGACCTCATGGCAGAATGGGGGTTGTTTGCCTGATGTCCTTGAGTGAGCTAAGGTGCATTGCTGGGGAGGAACAGGAGAAAACATTTTGCCTATGACATTTCTTGGGCAGACAGGAATTCTTCCTGGGAGAGGAAACAAAGTTCTCTGGGAACAGAGTTCACACAGCAAGATAGTGTAGGAAAATCCATTATATGCAGGATACTACATATGCAGGAAGCGGGAACATATCATGGGATACCATCCTGGCAAAGAGCTACAGGCAATTATGACCTCTGAGAAGGAAAATTAGTCTCTCCTAGAGGGGAGCCCTCTAGTTGGTTATCTAAAACATAAAATATGCTCATCACAGGAATCAAATACATACAAACAACAAAAACAGGCCCAGCAGGTTGTGTTTATGTGTTTATATACAATGGCACAAAATGAACATTCCCATTCCAAAAGGGAAGAATTGGGACATAGAAAGACCAGATGAGACTAGAGCAAGACCTAAATCCAACCAGACAGACATGAAGTTCTAAGCTCCAGGTCTGACACCAGTGAGAACTGGAGGCATGATGGAGCCCCAGTGTTGTGGACCTGTCCTTGCAGATGGCCTCACCTCTGCAGGCTTGTTTGCAGCAGTTCACAAAGCCTCTCCTCCAGGTGGGCTCTGCTCACTGCTCGCAACTTCTTGGCCAATGTTCTGTGTTCCTGGCATCTCTGACTTCATGGGTTTGTTGATCTCATCATGCAGAAATTCTGACCATGCAGCCATTGTCCAGCCTCCTAGGCCTTCATTTGAAATCCACATAGGAACTTTTATGTTCCACAATTATTGCATTCTGCACAAATGATGCTAAGGTCTGTCATCAGTATGAGCAGTATTTCAATGTCCTCAGATCATGTATTAATGACCTCTGAGTATCTTAATGATTGACAGTAGAGAAACACTTCTCTACACAGCTCTGTAGGGGCAACATGACCTGAATCTGTCTCTTAAAGTCTTTTAAATGAATCAAAACATTTACACTCAAGCCTGTCATGATGGCTGAGATATGAGCAATTTCTGAGATACCCTCAATGCATTATTCTATTGTTATTTATTGAGACAGGATCTCATTTTGCATGCCAGGCTGGCCTAGAATTTAGGGCAATTATCTTACCTTAGCTACAAGTGCTGAGTCTGCAGGCTAATTTTTTGTTCTGATGCAAAGTTCTTTGCTATGACTCCTTCCTCTTCCTCCTCCTTGTCCTCCTCTTATTCTTTTTCATTCCATTTCTTGTCCCTTTTTCCTCAGTACTTGAATTGAATCTAGAGCCTCAATCATGAGAGACAAGTGTTCTACCACCTAGCTACATTCCTGGCTAAAAAAATGTGATCTTTAAAGAGATTAGAGCCATGTACATGTACAAGGCTCTGCATTCTATTTCAGTACCATACAAACAATAACAACAAAACAAGAAAGAAAAAAATTAGCATCAACCTTCTCCACATCTTGCGATTCTTTTTGGGTCAAACTATATTTTTTTTAAGAAAATGTTTACCTCTGTTATTACTCCTGATTCCCACTATAAGCCTGATTTGAAGCAACTGGCATAAAAAATTACTCGATACCTTAAACACTATGCTATTTTGAAATCTCTTTCACCACATTATCTAGTCAGTTACTTTAA
This sequence comes from Sigmodon hispidus, assembly GCA_004025045.1. Classification (NCBI taxonomy): domain Eukaryota; kingdom Metazoa; phylum Chordata; class Mammalia; order Rodentia; family Cricetidae; genus Sigmodon; species Sigmodon hispidus. The sequence continues at coordinate 100,884 of PVIH01002819.1, forward strand.
AAATCAGCCACAGGGGCTGGAGAGATGGCTCAGAGGTTAAGAGCACTGACTGTTCTTCCAGAGAACCTGAGTTCAATTCCCAGCAAAACCACATGGTGGCTCACAACCATCTATGATGAGGTCTGGTGCCCTCTTCTGTAAAAACTGTATGCATAATAAGTAAATAAATCTTTAAAAAAAAATCAGCCACATATGAGGGCTGAAGACAGGGAAAGGTGTGAAAGTTCACCGCTATAAGGTAACATGCCCAGCCTCTAGTCAAATTCCCAGTAGAATTCTCATTCCCAGCTAAACTTTGTGCGCACAAAAATGTCTCTGTTTGTATTGTCATTCTGAGCCTGTGAGCTCCATATCAGAATCATGTATTTAAGGCCTTGGAGGCTGTCCCTAACTCACTTCTCCATATTCCTTCTGCAAACTAATCCCAAAGATTTAAGAACTGCAGGGCAATCTTAATAGTAACAGCCCCATTCCTACCACCAAGTTTCTGTCCTAGTTAGACTTTCTTTTTGTCATTGACAAAATACTTGACAGAACAATATCAAAGAGTAAAGATTTATTTTTTGACAGAGGTTTCAATCCATAGTCCTTACCTTCATTTATTTTGGAGTCCTGGTCAGATAGGTCATTGTGGTGGATTGGAGCATGTGTCAAAGGCTGCACATTTCATAGTAGACAGGAAGTAAGGAAGGTAGGATGAAGTATATATTCAAATGACATACTCCAAAGATCCACTTCCTGTAGAGAGGATGTGCTAGGCAGGGCTGGATCTGGAAGCTGGGTGTACTATGGAAGGGATAAAATCAGCTGATCATGGGTTTCTGGGCTGGTAAGCAAGGAAGTGTATCGTAACCCAAGCCTGGAGTTTTGAGTCACCTGGGAGGTTCTATTTTAGCAGGTCAGGCTTATCCTGCCTTGCTCACAGGCTCCTCAGTTCTCAGATCTAGCATGAGTCCTACATCCAGCATCTGAGCCTCATCTGATGAGCCTTATCTGTGAATCCCAAATCTCCAGGCCTGGGCCAAGATGCATTCCCACCCTCTAAGGGGCTGGAGATTCCTAAGACCTATTTGTGTTCTCCATTTATATGCAAAGTATGACTCTGCAGAAAAGATTCCCCAGCATTGTAAAAAGCAAGCTTTCTCCTCCTCCTTCTTTGACAATTTTTTTAACACACTTAAATGTTCTGACTTTACAGTTTAATATGTCTTCTTCAAATGCTGTTATGAGACTTATTGAGAAAGGACACCAACTGTAGGAAAAGGAGCCAGCCAAAGAAACCCACCCTGACCCTGAAACCAGAGCTAGTGAAAGAAAACACACTTTGGCTCTGAAATCAGAACCAAAGAAACACACCCTGATCCTGAAACCAGAGGCAAGTCTTCCCCTAACCAACTGAGCACAAAACCAATCCCTGAACAGAAAAAACAAAAACAAAAACAAAAACAAAAACAAAAACAAAAACAAAAACAAAACAAAAAAAAACCCAGCCAATTCCTGAGCAGAAAACCAACCAATACCTGAGCATAGAATCTAAGTAGTCCCCAAGCACAAATTCTAACCAATTTAAGATTGTCCAAGGTCAAGAAGATAGAAATCTGACTGATTTTACCCTGAAAATCTCCCTGGAAAAACTCTGCCCCTAAGAAGCCCTATATAAACCCTGTGCCTGTTCAGTTGGTAGCTGCCCTTCTCCCTGGAAGAAGTAGTCACTCTTTTGATTCCTCCCTTCCAAATAAATCTTTTGGAAGAGTTTTGGGTAAAGACCTTTGGCTAAAGTGGAGCAGAATCTCAGCTGGGAAATTCCCTAGTGGAGTGGATCAGGGAATCTCCCTTAGGAGGGAGGAGCAGAAGCAACAATTTCTCATCAGAGTGGGAGCAAATTGCTACGTTTTTTGGGGAGTGAAGCAGAGAAGTAACAACTTAGGCTGGAGCTGAGAGGAAACAGACATCTCTTCTGGGAAACACCCTAGTGAAACTGAGCAGAGCTCAGCTGTAAGGGCTCTCTCTTGGAGAGCAGCAAGATTGTCACATTGCAAGGAGACCATTCTTCGCTGGAGCCCAGCTTCAGGATACCTTTCTCTTCTCAGCAGTAGGTATCCAAGATACCTTCCCTTCACAGCTGTAAGTATAGCCTTGACTTCAGACAGTCAGGGTACTTTTCCCTCTGTAGCTGTAACACTTGTACCAACATCTTCAGAAAATTTCTCTGAGTAAAGTTCCTGCCCTATTGAATTCTTTGAATTATCTTTTATCTACTTAAGTCTAAATATTTTTCTTACAAAGAAATTCTGGTTCCAGTGAAGTACTCACAGGTGAAGTACTTGTTCTGCATGTATAATGATCCAAGTTTGATTTTTGGAAGTCATATAAAGTTGAAGAGTGAAAACCAACTTCACAAAGTTGTCTTCTGACTCCCACATATGTAGCATGGCATACACACTCACATGTGCACAGCATACATTCACTAATATGTACAGTTCTTTAAAAGAGAAATGTTTCCTCAGACCTTCAAACTGAGTATTGCTCTTGAAGGCAGAGCAGCCAATATCTTAGTTCGTAAGTGCTTTTGTATCTTAATTCTTGCAAATATTTTCCTGCTCATCATTTATATTTTAATGTTTTTTATAAATAGCTACCTTTTGTGGAGCTGGAGAGATGACTCAGTGGTTAAGAGCACTGACTGCTCTTCCAGAGGACCAGGGTTCAATTCCCAGCATCCACATGGCAGCTCACAACTGTCTGTAGTTCTAGTTCCAGGTAAACACCAAGGCAAATAAATAAATAAGTTAAAAAATAAATGAATAGCTACCTTTTGTATAAATGTTAGAAGCATTTTTAGTTTTCCATGTTGATCAGGAAAGATCAGTTTTCAAATTACCTTCCATTTCTTGCCTTCTTCCTTCCACTTGAACCAAACATATATTTGTGTTTCAGATTTTAGATCATGCTATTTTCTTCTTTGGTTATTTAATTTATTGCTATCTTCTTGTTTGATTATTTAATTTATTGCAATTTATTTTATATGATATGAAATTTATATAGCTTCAAATAATTTTAAGTGGTAAGTCACTTCTTCCTTCTCACTCTCACTTTCTTTCTCTCTCTCTCTCTCTTTCTCTCTTCCCCCCATCTCCCAATTTCTTCCTAAGAGGCTAAGTCACTATTTTTCCCAGACTGACTCCAGATTTTTAGTCTTAAACAATCTTCCTATGCCAGCCTGTCAGATAGTTAGAATTATGGACAATATCTATAGCTGGTATTTTCTTAGTCTTCTTAGTTAACATTTTCTGTTAAAGTGTGACACACAGTGAAAGGATACTTACATAAGAAGCATCCAACTCAGTGAATTTCCCATGTAAACACATTCATGAAGTACCATCCTTCTCAGAGAAAGGAACATTGTTCCTACATGGAAGCCTGCACTGACCTTTTCTCAGTCATGATGCTTCCTCTTCCCTGAAGATGTGAGGACTCATACAACGTGACTTTTTGTGATGTGCCTCCTTTCATCCAAAATTATGCTTGTGAGATTAATCTATGTTGTTATCTTAACATATGGTTTTCTTACATAATGTTCCATCATAGGAGCATATCACAAGTTTATTTGTTCATTGCACTAGTAGTAGTCAGTTTATGTCCCAGTCCTCACAAAACCCACACACACATGAAGGAGGAGGAGGAGGAGCAAGAGGAGGAGGAGGGGGAGGAGGAGGTGAAGAAGAAGAAGAAGAAGAAGAAGAAGAAGAAGAAGAAGAAGAAGAAGAAGAAGACCTAACAAAATGCCTATCATGGCATTCATTAGTTCTGACTATCTGTTCATGTTTTCATTCCTAGAAACAGAGAAGTCAGCAGTCCCTGGAAACACTGGAAATTGATTTAAAGAGGAATTCCCTCAAGGGAATTTGAGCTGTTTTTACCAGGGAATGTGAAGTACTCCAGAAGGGCATGAAGAATAATTGTTGGTTAAGTTGAACTTATTCATATTAGTTTTTTAAAAAGTTATTCATGACCTCATCAATAAAGAAATTTATGGCAGGATTTTAACATAACTAGGACTCTGGAGAGTATATGGAACTCTAATTATGTTAAAATAATTGACAGGTGACAATTTCTTTCAACAGATTGTTAGATAAGAAAGGAGGATTTTCCAGTTTAAAAACATTAGTAAGACTCTGTCTCCTGGAGTGGGCCTAGCTGAGCTCCTTCCCAGGGATCCCTCCAGCCTCCTGTTCTAGCCCAGCCCTAGTCCTTCCTGTTAGTACCTCTGCTCTAAGAAGTACTCTCTGGCAGGACTGGTCAGATAGGTGGCTTTCACTGCCATCGTCCTCCTCCATCCCACCCTCCAGACTTCCTCTTGGTCCTGTGGCAGCCTCTCTATGGGAACCTCTCTTTCCATCCTGACTCATTCCCTGTGGACTCTTCCTATTGGTCCAGACTCAAGTGGCTCTTTCCTGCTGACCCTGTCACCCTTGCCTTCTAGGCCATCTCCATTCATTTGTGTTAACCACCATGGCTGACCTGCAAAAATACTTCCTACCAGGGTCCCCAGTGGCCACACTAGTCTAGTACTCAAGTAGTCCATTTTTTCTATACTTCCTGTCCTCAGTCTCTCTAGACTTATTCTCAGTCTTATAGCAACTTGTTTACAGAAACTTCTCCTCCCATCCCACGTCAGTTCCTGTGGGCTCCCCATCTCGGTTCAAACCCAGGGTCCCGCTAGTCCACACATTCTTTGTTCTACCACAGTCTGCTTTTATAAGTTCCTTCCCACTCTCCCTCCATTTCTGTAGACTCTGCATCTTCATGTGGACCCTGATGTCTCTCGCTCTTTCCTGGGGCCACTCTCAGCCTTTCATTTTACTCCATCTCTATTCCTTTCTGTCACCCAGCATCCAGCAGACACACTCTCTACCATGGTTGGACTCCATAGCCACCACACTTGCCTAGGATCTAGAGAGAGCAACAACCAGAGAATGAGACACTCCCCCTACCAACAAAGATAAGACAAGATACACCTCAAACAGCATAATTCCAGAGGTTCAGAATAACCACAAACACACAAGGCAATCTACCTCCACCAGAAGCCAAGAAGCCAATTACCATTCTACAGTACGCCTTGAGAAATTCCATGTAGCTGAATCATAAGATAATGATTTCAAAAACAGCAATTATGAATATGCTCAAGGACCCTAAAGATGATATGAATAAACCCTTAATGAAGTCCATGGAACCACAAACATTTGAACTTTGAGACCCCATCTTACTGTAACATGAGGTTTCTGGCCATCCTAGCTCCATGGCTCAAACCTGCTGTGCCTGCTGATACTTATCTGGACCAGCAATTCCAAAGTTCCAAAGAAACACACAGGCACTAATATTAAATTCATGCTGGTTGACCTTTCTCTCAGGCATATTGCCAGCTAGCTCTTTCATCTTAATTCAACCCATTTCCATTAATCTGTCTTGCCATGTGGCCAGTGGCTCTCCTGCGTTACCTTACCTGCTAATTCTTTTTACAGCTGGACCGTGTCTCTGTCTGACTCTACCCTCCTTCTTCTACCTATGCTCTGATTTCCCACCTACTCCTAAGGTGCCCGCCATGGCCAGAACAGTTCTTTATTCACAGTATACAGAAAGAGATTCCCACATCACCTTATACCTGTCAGAATGGCTAAGATCCAAAACACAGATCACAGCTTATGCTGGAAAGGATACAGAGCAAGAGAACACTCCTCCATTATTGGTGGGAGGGTAAACTTATACAGCCACTCTGGAATGCAGTATGGCAGTTTCTCAGAAAACTGGTAATCAGTCTCCCCAAGGATCCAGCAACACCACTATTGGGCGTATACCCAAAAGATGCACATTGGTACTCACTGTGTAGGCATTTTACAGACAGCTTCAAAGCCACTCAGAAAATCCCTTCTAGGGATGCAAGGAAGAAAGGAAGGCTTTAGAGAAGAGAATATATTATGCAAGATATACGTTGGGTGCCAGATGTCATAGAAATTATTAGGCTGTTATATTTATATATTTAGGTAATGTTTATTATTTTAAAGTCACTTATGGTATAGAGGGTATTTAGAGGGGAAAAGGGAGAAACAGTGCGCAGGAGAGGTTTAAACTGAGTAGTCGTTTTTAACCATGCCATAGGTCAAAAAAGGGGCCGAGTTTTTTTCTTTTCTGTCTTGGGCTTTTTTTAGTTGACTACGCCCTGCCTGGCTCCAGTTCCTTGATGTCATCAGAGTTTATTTGGGTAGCTTTTGGTTTCTCCACTACAATATTCTTCAAAAGATTAATCTGGCTGTAGTCTTCAGCATTTTCATAATCACACAATTAAGAGTCCTCATTTCAACATTCAAGAAAATCATTTTAGTGGAGGAAAAAAATAGGTAAAATGAAAGTAAGGAACTAGTGTTGTCTCAGTGAGGTCAACCATATGTAGCAGGGTGGCTCTCATTCATTTCTGGACATTTAGGTCTAAAATAAATATGTCCTTTTGGTAACTGATGCTGAGAATGGAAAGGGAACTATTTTAGGACCCCAGAGCTACAGACTTCATTTCGTTTTGCAAGTCATTGTCCATAGCATAAACAAGTATGCTAAAAATATAGAGGTAATGTTCTTTAAAAATGACTGCCTTTTCATCCTTTCTGCAGTCAGGGTTCAACTAATCTGGGATACATTTAACAGGCAGGTTCAATTAGCCTGGAATTCCCTCCCTAGCCTGCATCTTTCTGGGCAGCACATTATGTTCACAAATTTGGCAAATATCATATTCCACACTGGACAGAAAAATCCCTGGAGACAGCAGAACACTCACTACCCTGGGGACTGACCCAGCTCTCTCTAGTTTTCTAGATGTAAACAAGGAGGTGGTAGTGATTTAATCCTCAGCCTCAGATAGTAAACTTTCCTGTCTAGACTGTGCAGGCCCCTAGGAAAAGGTGGCCTGCAGCTATCGAGCCAAGCTCATGCTTCCAGAGTAGAAGCAATCAGTAGTTTACATTAGGCACCTGATTCTCTGGCAAGCATTAGCATCAGATGGCCTGGCACCTGTGCAAGATGTTCTGGGTCACATTCACACAGTGCCCTTATGACTATGCCTGGGATAGCAACTTGTTATGCATAGTTCCTTCCTAGCAACAGAAAAGATGGAGGTAACCAGCAGATGGTTGGAAAGTTTCTGGGTAGTGAGCCTTTCTATTTGTATTGGCTGTCTAGCTTTGTTTTATCTTGAGCTTCCCCACTACCTCTTTTTTTTTTTTTTTTTTTTTTTTTTTTTTTTTTTTTTTTTTTTTTTTTTTTTTTTTTTTTTTTTTTTTTTTTTTTTTTTTTTTTTTTTTTTTTTTATCATATCCCATGGTCAGTTGAGCATAATGTAATGACTATATTTAATTCTAGTCTCTAAAAACCCTCTTTGTTTTTAAACAAATCTTTCTCCATGTCTTTTTTTTAAACTTTATTTTTTTATTTTATTTGCCTTGGTGTTTGCCTGGAACTGGGAACTGGAACTACAGACAGTTGTGAGCTGCCATGTGGATGCTAGGAATTGAACCCCAGTCCTCTGGAAGAACAGTCAGTGCTCTTAACCGAGGAGCCATCTCTCCAGCCCCTCTCCATGTCTTTAAAGACTAAAAACAGATTTTTTTTTTTTCCTCTGTGAGATTTTATCTGAGTTACTGTCAGGACTCAAATCCGGAACAAATGGCTATCTGAGCTGTCCATTTAACATATATGAGTAGGCCTGGCCCAGGTTCTCCCAGCATCCTTCAGTCCCTACCTGTTACAAGTATGGCTCCCATACCCCATCCCCTATCCTAAACTTCTCCAGCCCAGGGACTAGATCCCCCTTCTCCCAGCTGCCCCTCCCTATATAATCCCGCCATTTTGGTTACCCAGCCCTTTCACCTTTTTGGTCTACCCTTTACCCTCCTGGTCTCCTGGTGCTCTTCTCCACTGTCCTCACAGGGCCCAGCTCAGGGTTGTGCTCACTCTGAACTCTCCCAGATTCATGCCTCTGGCTATGCTCTCCCTTTTATCTACAATAAATCTTCTCCTCCACTATACCCAGGAACAGTCATGTCCTACCTTTTTTTAAATTTCATTTTGTCTTTCCGGAGGAGGAGATTGAAGAGTTAGAGAATGTATTTTAGAAGCTTAGCTAGTATTAAAGTGAATTCATATTAAAATTTAGAGGTAAAATAGAAATATTCCCTGGTCGTTTAAAGCACTGGAAGCAAGTGAGTGCATATCATATATAAAATAATAATAATATAAAACTGGAGCCTTGCTATTTATGTCTGGACCTAGCCTGCTGCAAACGAAGGTTTAGCATTGAGGGACAGGGCTCAAGTGGCAAATGCACTGCGTTGGAGACCCATTAATAATTCAAGAGTGAGTACATTAGGAGCATTTGAAACAGCAGCCCCATCAGCACGGCTAAAGAGCTGCACAAGGAGCAGGCTCTTCATAATTCATGGAACAATTTCACTTTCTATTGTGGGACAATTTTATCAATAGAAATTTGTCCTTGGGAGTAAATGGCTAGGAAGATCAACTATGTATTTAATGTATGGATAGTTTTAATTACTTTGTAAAAGTGTGTAGTTAATTAAAAACAGATTTTTCTTATCTTAGTACAGAGTTGTTTTACAATATCACCAGTCTTGTGAAATTTGACTTGACACAAAGCAACGTGTTTTAGAGATTTCTTCTTTTATGCATCTCTAAGGCCGGTCCTTCACCAAACAATCAACAATTCTAACTTTGATAAAAGGAAAGCAATAATTTTTTTATTATTTGTTTTATGCTCTATTTACTAAGAATTAAGAGAAATTTTCATATAAAGCTGTGAAAGAAAATAAATAGCTTCATTTACATTAGTTTTTAGTGTGAACTGTTTTTAGTTTTTGGGATGAGGCTGTATACACCTTCTACTCAACTTCCTTCTAGGCCAATGAGCTAATCAGAACTTGATGTTCAGGGTGTTACAGGTCCAGATCCAAGTTATCTTGGGCTATCTTTATGGTTCTCTGTATGTGAGATTATATCTTGATCATCCTTTAAAAATATTTATTTATATTTTATTTACATGCATATGTGTGTTTTCATGTGTGTCTGTATGCCATTGGTGTACAGATGCCCTCAAAAGCCAGAAGAAGGTGTAGGATCCCTTGGAACTAAATTCACAGACATCTGGCAAAGATACTAGGAATCAAACCCAGATTCTCTTACAGAGCTCCAAATGATCTTACCTACTGAGGCATTTCTCCAATCCAGGAAAATCCTTTTGAATGTATAAACAAACACAGAGCTTCTACAAACCAAAGGGTGATAATACTCACAGTTAGCATCTGAGGCCTAGAGTAGAGATGTCTCCACTTCTATTCAATTACTCAATGTTTCTACCAATGTGTTTTAAAAGTGTCTTGTTTTATAGCTTTATTTGTTTCCATACAAGTGTCGTCAAATTGTTATTACTTTAATAAATGCAATTTCAGAGAACTTAAATCTTTGTTCCTCAACCATCATCACTCATATTTGGCTCCAGAATAAACTACCTCTTTGAGATGAGGGTTGTGGTTTTGTATTAACATTAGGTATTTAAAATGTTGAAAGATATTGTGATTTGAATTTCTTATTAATAAGTATATCTTAAAATTTTCTATTAAAATACACAGCAGTATTATATCCCACTTACTACTAAAAGTTACTGATATTTAGCTTATATCTAATGGAATGCAGCCCATAACTTGCTGCACCTAATGAGACTGCTCACAACTAAGTAGGACAAAACAAAGGGAAATGGAAAACTATTTAATCACTGTGGTTAGAAAAGCCAAATAATTGATCTTGTCTTAAAGACTAATTATTACGTAAAGAGACTAATTCTTCCTCTCAATGTGCGAATAATATTTTTTTAAATTTTATGGGAATTGGTGTTTTGCCTGCATGTATAACAGTGTAAGAGTGTCAGATCTTGGAATTACAGACAGTTCTTAGCTGCCATGTGCATGCTGGGAATCAAACTCAGGTCCTCCGGAAGAACAGTCAGTGCGCTTAACCACTGAGCCATTTCTCCAGCCCAACGTATGAATAATATTTAAAAAGGAGGTTCTTAAAGGAACTTGAAAAAGTTCTCAACATTTTTACCCATCAGAAAAATGCAAATCAAAACAACTTTGAGATACCACCTGACACCTGTCAGATTGGCTAAGATAAAAGACATAGATGACAGCCTATGCTGGAGAGGTAGCAGAGCATGGGGAACACTCCTCCATTGTTGGTGGAAGTGTAAGCTTGTTCAGCCACTCTGAAATGCAGTATTGTGGTTTCTCAGAAAACTGGGAATCAATCTCCCCAAGGATCCAGCAATTCCACTATTGGGCATATACCTTAAAGATGCACATTTGCACTCCAAAGGCATTAGTTCAACTATGTTCATAGAAGAATTATATGTAATAGCAAGAACCTGGAAACAATCTAGATGCCCCTCAACTGAAGAAAGAGTTAACAAACTGTGGTGCATCTACACAATGGAGTACTACACAGCAGTAAGAAAAAATGATATCCTAAAATTTGAAAGGCAAATATTTGGATTTGGAGAATATCCTCCTGAGTGAGGTATCACAAACTTAGAAAGATAAGCAGGGGATGTACTCACTCATTAGTGGACTTTAAACAAAAAGCAAAGCATGTCCAAGCTGCAAACCACAACCACTGAACAGCTTGGGATCTGAAACACCTTGGACTGGCACCTTGGAGCCCATTCCCTCCAGAGGAACACCTGACCCAGTCTTGATGTTGGAATGGGTAAAGCAGATTTGCCTGGAGTGGATGCTGAACTAAGTCACCTTGGGACCTTGGGACCTCCTGCCCTTGCTGGGGAGGAGATAAGGAGATGAGGAGAAGAGAGAGTGACTGGGAGGGGTTGGATGGGGAAGGGAGTTTGAACAAGGAGATACATGGACAAAAAATGAGACTTTATTCATAATAAAAAATAAAAAATTGCAAATACAAAAAACAAAAGCAAAAAAAGTAAAAAGGAGATTCTTAAGGAAAATAACTTATTTTTCAACATATTTGCATTTGGGAAAATCTAACTGGGGGTTGGCCTTTGCTTTGAAAAGTATGTTATAGATTTTGAAATTCTATTTTTGGAACAAACATTAAAATGAACACAACATAAGGCATTGGGAAGTTGAGATCTCTAAGATTCATATGTGCTTATAACTGAAGCCTAGGCTCGCAGCTGTCAGGAGTGGTCTGGACCATGGCTTCTCCTTAGGCTGCCAGCAATGGTGAGGAGGAAATGGCTTTAATAGTCACCTTTACATTTATGAAATAGCCCCCAAGTAAATGACACCTGGGTTCTTTCACCAATGATGTTAAAGGAGCTAAGATTCTGGCATTCTGCAAACAGGAAGGTGTCAGCATTAGGATAAAAACAGAATGATCCTACTAAGAGATCTCCAATTGTAAATATTTAACTAGGTATGTCATACAAGTACAAAAGACAATTGAAAAAAACTAACTGGAGTTCTAGAGTGCTCATATAAAACCAACAACAAAAAACTAATCCACTTAAATCCTGGTCACTCAAATTTGGCTGCAGAATAAACTGTCTCTTATTCCATTTGAGGTGAGACCTCTGCTCTGGTTTGTTTGCTTCAATACTACTCTTACAACTTACACAAAGGCTGATCATAATTTGGAATTTGGAGTTATATTGTATGTTCCAGTTTCCTACATCTACTAAGACAGATGAGTCTCCCTGGATAGAATGTGGTAGCTCATCAAGTGCTTCTTGAGTTGAGATTGGATGTGGAAAACTAAAAGAAAGAAAAAGATCTGAGAACTGATCAGCAGCAAAGTAAACCGTAGTCAAAAAAAAAAAAGAGATAAAGAAAATTGAAAGCAAATACTAGTAGGAATAAAGAAGTGAGATCAAAGTAGGAGACTGACGTCTGAGTGGTGAGAGAATGTGAGTAGAAAGATCATCGAGGACCCTGTGTCATTTTCTAGAGCTGTGCTGCATTTGAAGCTTGCTTTTATAGATCCAAAGATATATAATGCATGGTCGTATCTATCTGTTTTGAAGAACTAGACATAGAAAGGATAATGTCTAACAAATAGAACCATAAAACACCCCTGCCAGGCTTTCTGACATTTTTCTCTAAGCCTCATCTAAACCATCAAGTTTGAGATAAGAGACAGAGAATGGAAAGTCATGATTTTACCTGGTCCTCCTTCTTGTTCCAAGACTTTGCTCTTGTTGTGGTCCTGATAGACAGTCCTGTGTGTTGCATACAGCAGCCAAACCTGATAGTGATGCAGAAAGTGGCTGAACAAGGGGTGGGTGCCTGTGAGGAGGATCACATGGAAATGTAGACTTTCCTGTTTGCATGACCTTAAATAGCATTATATACTAATCTTCTAAGCTTCCAGAAGGACACACAGCCTTCCACCTTCTGCTTTGTGGTTCTTTAATATTCATGTAGACATTGGTCTCTAATTGTCCTCAACTTACTTATACACCTGTACCGTTAAAACAGGATATATTGAGCTTCTAGACCATGCAATAATGATCATCAAAACAATGGGGTGAATCAGGTGAAAATCTGGGGTGGCTGATAGAATGTTGATTCCCTCATATTCTACATTCAATAAGAGGTAAAGATCAGTTCTGTCATTCTCTTCCTCTTCTTCACCCATCTGGTTCTTTCTCTATCTCAAATTCCTACTCTTCTGCCCCTTCCTTCTGCTTTTGCTATTTCTTTGATTTTGTCTTTAGACCTCGGGAGTAATTAAGTAACGAATAATTTTTTCCCTTTCATAATGCCATTATTATCCGTAGTCCTTACAAGTCCCCACCTTTGAGTCAGTTGTCTGTCTTCATTCCACTTACCGTACACCTATATTCCTATTTCTTGCCACATACATACCTAGTTTGCTTTCTATTATAGCTGCACTCCTATTTATCACTACATATGTGACCTAGTTTTCTTCTATTGTTGTGATAAAACACCATGACCACAAGCAACTTGGAGAGGAAAAAACTTTTGGTTTACATAACCTGATCACAATCTGTCATTGAGGGAATCCTGAGCTGAAGATGAGACCATGGAGGAAACTCCTCTCACTGGTTTGCCCTTCTGGCTTGCTCAGACTGTAGGGGGTTTTGTTTGTTTGTTTCGTTTTGTTTAAAAAAATGTAACCTAAGATCACCTGTTCAATGATGGATTCATCCACAAGACGACTGGGATCTTTCATATCAATCATTAATCAAGAAAATACCCCACAGACTTGACAAGGCAGCCTGATACGATTTTCTCAGTTGGGCTCCCTCTTTCCAGGTGATTCTAGCTTGTGTCAACTTATTTAAAAACTAAAACTAACTAGAAACACACACACACACACACACACACACACACACACACACCCCTCTGTGTCTATAAAATAGTATGCATCATTCCTTTCTTTATATTTCCTGGTAATTCTACTTTAAATAAAACCTTTTCTTCCTATCAGGTTATTAGAAAAGTCTACTTAGCAGCCTCCTTCACTACATTCTAAACTTCTGAACTTATCTCCAAGCTGCCAATACTGAAAATAGGATTATAATTGTCCAGAGTCTCAACTTTGGTCTTGTAAAGCATAGTCCTTGGTCTTGTAAAACATAGTTCAGATTATTTCACACAAGATAAAGTTTTCTAACGTTGCCCTTTGTATGTTCTCCAGTGATATCTCTTCATAGCCTGACTCAATGCCTTCATCCATCTTCCCTAAAATAGCTATTTCACATATTCCTACCTGGAGGTTGGCCTGATATACTCATAATTGTTTCCAATTCTGATAAAGATACCTCCCAGAGAGTTTCCTTCTTGCCTAACATTTAGAACTGTCTTTACTTTTTTTATTGTCATCATTTGTAGTGAGATTACGTTGTTACATTGTAAATAATTGCCCTGTCTACTGATTTAATAAAAATGCTGATTGGCCAAAAGCAGATAGGAAGTGTGGGCAGGACTACCAGACTAAGAAAACTCTGGAACATAGCAGAGATGCCACAAAGAAGCCAGAGAGACACCACAATGAGACGATAGCAGATGCAGAAGAAAGAGTTGAAAGGCTGCTCTGAGGAAAGGTACCGAGCCACATGGCTGAACAAGATAAGAATCATGGATTAGTTTAAGAGATTACGTCTCCTGAAATGCCAGAAGTCATGCCAGGCAGTCTTACCAATGCGGATGGCTAAACATGAGCTCAGCAGGATAACACAAATGGACATGTTACATGTTAATGTAGACAGGGAGAAGCTCAGGGGGCTTCAGTCCTATACAAGTAACTATAGGCAACTACAGAAAGTTGAGGGAGGTGAGAAGTCCAAGAGTGTGCTCCAAGGAAGAGCACACACTGGTTACACAATACTAATGATCAGCCTTGTGATGATATATATTATACAGACTGCGCATGTTACATTTATGTAGTTAAGAATACACACACACACACACACACACACACACACACACACACAGAGAGAGAGAGAGAGAGAGAGAGAGAGAGAGAGAGAGAGAGAGAGAGGGAGAGGCATATAAGCAACTGTAGAAAAAAGGCCATGAATTTTAAGAACTGGCAGGGTGTAATGGGAGTGTTTGAAAGGAGGAAATGATGAAATTATATTATAATCACAAAAATAAAATTATTTTTTAAAACCCTCACAACTTGTCTTAGGCTTCCCTACTATTATCTGACTCCATATTCTACTTTCCTTTTATAACTCCTAAGATATGTAAAAACTGCTTGAGGTTTTTGAATGACTGAACATAAAATGAAAAGTCTATGGCAGAGAGATTTATTTTTGATGCTGTTGTGAAATATTCACTCTAGAGTGGAATATTCTCTTCTGAATGGGAATAAGAGATGCTTGTAACTTAAGAAAACAAGGAAACCTAGGAAACCCAGAAATCTTGAGAAACTTACAAGACTCAGCTCAGAAAGTTACAATGTCACAAAGTCCCATATAAGATAATAAACAGCGAACAGTTTCTGGGGAAAGAAGATTCTACAAAGGTGCTGTTGAGTTAGGCCGGGGGCTTTATGAACATGGCTTTAATGAGTGATTTTTTGCTGGTTGAGATTTCCCAGGATGAAGAGGCCTTTACATCATCTGGAATATCAAGAGATCAACCCACAATCAAACTAGACAGAAGTAGCTCTGGGAATTTCAGGAATAACAGAGCAGTGGTAACTCACATAGCTCAGAGAGTTCTGGATCTCTGTGAGGACAAGGCCAAGCAGCTGGGCTTCAACGGCACACACCTTTAATCTCAGCCCAGGGAAAGCCAAGAGTGATGACCCTTTGTAAGGATTCCTGGCATTCCACGTAGTTGAGTCAACTTGGCTCAGGTGGGATGCACCTTGTATGGAGGCACGTCCCTGGGCGTGGCTGCGTAAAAACCCTGCCCCACTGCACCTCCCTGGATGCACGACGCATATCTGTACACGCCCCTTCTCTTAAAAGAGACTTCGTGCATGCTCGGTCTCTTTCTTTCTCTCTCTCTCTCTCTCTCTCTCTCTCTCTCTCTCTCTCTCTCTCTCTCTCTCTCTCTCCCTCTCCCCTGACTTCTGTCCTGCTCTCCTGCTTCTGCACCCACCTGAGAATTCGCTCTTAAATAAACTCTCGTGTGTGGCCTTGATAGTGTATATTTGCTTTCGTGCACGAAACTAACACCCTTAATCCCATAACTCCAGAGACAGAGATCTTCCTGTGTTTCTGTGAGTTCAAGGCTGGCTACCAAGTAGAGTAGTTTACTACTTTAATCCTAACCTGGATGGGATGCAGCTGGGTAAAGAGAGTATTTAAGGCAGGCTTAGGAAAACAGCAGCAATTAGAAGCGATCAGGAGCGAAGCTGAGGAAGCTGGAAGATAGCTGGGTGAGATCTGACTGTGGTGTTTCCTCTGTCTGATATTTCAGCCTTCCCCCAATATCTGTCTCTGAGTTTCTTTCATTACAATCAGAATCCATGCAGCCACAAGTAACCAGTAATCTTGTTGGTTTGCTAAATTAGACTTGTACAGAATCATTTCATACGTTTGTTATCTGTGCCCAACCTGTGATGAAAATACTTTAGTTCATATTTTCTAGGAGCAGTTAGACAATAATTGCTTTCTTCCATTTTATTCCTCTTCCTCCAGGGGAATACAAAGGCAACACGTTTATCTTTAAGCCTGGTTGGCAGATTCTATGTAAAGGAAGAGAGGTAAGGAGCAAGGTGGAGACAGAGCTGGCTGAAATGAAGTCGGTGTCATTGAATGAAACCCAAAGAATCAGAAGCCAGAGGGTGTAAGGAAGAACTAAGGGTTTCCTTGGTTTCCAGATCTTTAATTAGTACATTGCTGTTCTCATAGACTCCCCTCCGTGGAAACACAGATCTGGGGTTAATGCAGTCGCTGGACTTGAAACCTTGTACTAGCTCTTTGGTCAGAAGAAATGACTTCACTTCTTTGTATCTATTTATTTATTTTTTAAAGTCGTGGCAAAAATTAAATAGCTTTATACTTACAACACGGTTACAAAAGTGCTGATCATGGAGTAGGTGCTCAGTGGTCCATCAGCACTGAGAATTTGCTTACTTTTGGATTGAAATGAATATATAACCTACGAAACTGAGACAGTATGCAAAAACCTGGGACTATTAACATAAATTCTGCCATGATAATGCTCCTGTCAGCTTCCATCAAAGCACCAACTCCTTCAGATGCCCCATCCATCTAGTCTCTATGCTGATCCATGAAGTCAGATCCATATTCCTATGTTTCTTTGTGAGAGTACCTCTTAATTTGAGTAGGAGTCATGCATTGTAAATTATTCAAAACTTAATGTTTTAAACTAATAAATATGTATTATCTCATACTATTGGTACGTCAGGAATCTGGGAGCATTTACTTGAGAGGCTGTAGTTTTACAAACTCTTGATAAGCTCCAGCTGAGGTGGGAGGCAGGTGTGTGAACAGCATCCTGGAAGGCTCACTGACACTTCTGTTGGCAAGTGTTGTATGAGAGATATTTTGGGAGGAGAAGTTACACGTATGTCTACTCATTGCAGAAAGGGAGCCATGGCAGACTACAGCAATGGTTTTTACCAAAGTCCAACTTGGTCAAGCAGTGAGCTTTATTGGGGTACCTTAAAAGGTTATGAAAAAGGAGTGATTATGGGAGAAAGGATAACCCAAAGGAGCCGCAGTGTTATCACAACAAAACTCACCCCATACAAGAGGTGACTGCAGGAAGCTTCCGCCCTGGGGCTCCCTGCACAGCTTACTGGAGCTCAACATGCCAGAGAGGTCTCTCCTGTCTGTCATCTGACCAGACTCTGTACCCCACCACCCAACTCCAAAGCCTGGGGCTCCATACCCCACCACCCAACTCCACAGCCTGGGGCTCCATACCCCACCACCCAACTCCAAAGCCTGGGGCTTCATACCCCCACCACCCAACTCCAAAGCCTGGGGCTCCATACTCCACCACCTAACTCCAAAGCCTGGGGCTCCGTATCCCTACCACCCAACTCCACAGCCTGGGGCTTCATACCCCCACCACCCAACTCCAAAGCCTGGGGCTCCATACCCCCACCACCCAACTCCAAAGCCTGGGGCTCCATATCCCTACCACCCAACTCCACAGCCTGGGGCTCCATACCCCACCACCCAACTCCAAAGCCTGGGGATCCATACCCCCACCACCCAACTCCAAAGCCTGGGAAAGGGGCTTGGGAATTCTTCCAAGTTTCTGGTTCCTAGATATGTGGCATTTAGTTTAACCTCTTAAGTCTCAGAAGCCTCTCCTCCCTCAGGGAGAAAATGTTTCAGTTCTGAGGAAACTATTTTAAAGAGCCCAAGAAGTCAGTTCCTCCCCACCTTTGCCTGGATGGCCTTGAGCCTCCTCAAGGGATGATACCGGGCTCTCTCCAGAATGAACTGTTTGGGAGAAGGAGCAAAAAGCCCTACTGTGTCATGTGAGGAGATAATCACAAAACACCTTCTATTAAAGGAGAAAGCCACAGTACATGGTGGGATTGACATTTTCACATCCTACTTACTAGAAGTAAATTTCTAAGTTTCATTCACCCTGAACTGAAGCAGGATGTGCTGACATGTATCTACAATCCAATTACTTGAGAGGTTATGGTAGCAATATTATTGAACTTGAGGATTACAACCTGTGCCTGCCACTTGTCCTCAACAAACCAAGCGAAAGAACCAAATTGAAAGAGCTTGTTGAGAAAAAAGTGTATTTCTCCCATTCTCCCCCCTGACAAAATCCTGTCTTTTCCCCCTGCCTACTCTTGGTTACAAAAAATCTATTCAAACCATACTCTGCCCTGGTCACAATGCCACCAGTCCTTGAGATGCCTCCCTGGTTGGGGAATCACAACTTGTGCCAAGTGAAATAAAAGCAAACAAAACACTAAAGAATGACCGAATCAATAAATGAAGCCATTATTCTTTGCTGACATCATTATCAGGTCTCCAATTTATACCTGGGATAAAACTTGGTGTTTTACAATCAATTGCTCATATTTTCTACCCTTTTTGCTTTCTGGCTAAGCACCAGATATGGCAGAACCCTTTGAAGAAGTCATAGGGCATCTTGCTAACAAACAGGGGTAGTTCCCTCTCATTCTAAAAGCAGTAGCTGAATTTATAATGATCTTGTAAAAGATCTGAAAAATGTATCTGGTGAAAAACTATGGGATTTGCAGGTTTTCTAAACATCAGAGAGAGCTGGAGGGTAAATGTTCCATATTAAAGCAAACCATTTATTTCTAATTCCTAAAATAACACATTTCAAAATAAGAACATGTTAGTCTTTTCAAAAGTCTTATAGTCACATTTATTAATTCTCTAGAAGTTGCTATGACTATCAAAAGTCCAGCAAAGACAATGCTGTTTTGACTCATTTCTGTTTTCTCTTAGGACTGTATTTTCTGGGTTCTTTTGTGCTAGCTGGTTCATGTGACTCTGTCTAGACAATAGAATACAGGTAGAAGTAACATGACTACCTCCCAGGCCCCCAATGCACTTTGTTCTTCTCCAAAGTTGCTCTCCATGCTCTCTCTTCCTTCTGAAAATGTAATATACTAGTATCCACGAGCACATGGCAGAAGGACACAGACACCCTGAAAATCCATTCTGGCTGAAGCAAACCAGTGGATTGTGATGTGTGTGAAAATAAACCCTTACAATTTGCCCTCAGTACTTTTGTAGATTGTAGTACAGTGACTAGAATGAATTCTTTCAATCAATATAGGCCATTACCAAGAGAATTTTTTGCTTAGCAAAGGAAACAGTAACTGTTTATTGTCTCTGTGACATACACAGCTTTAAAGCAGGAAGAGTTTATTTTGACAGGAGGTCTCAGGTCATGGCCTCTTAGCCTGGACAGATCTTCAGTGTGCAGGAGTTTGCTGTAAGGAAAGTATTTTACTTCATGATCAACTAGAAAGCCAGCAAAAGAATGTGGAATTCAGCTGGCTTTCTCCTCCCTCCCCACTTGTATTCTATCTGATCCCTTGCCCATGGATAGTATTTTCTGTATTCAAGGGGGGTCTTCTACACCTTGTTAACTCTCTCTAGAAACACCCAGTCAGATACACTCCTGGGAATGCCAGTCAATCCAAGTGATTTTAAATCGGTCAAGTTCACAGTAAATAAATCCATCATGTTTTTATTTAGTTTTCATGGGTTTTAAGAAAAGAGGATAGGAAGTTGTATGGGCAGGGAAGGATGGTTACATCTGAGAAGAGTTGAGAAAGGAGGTAAATATGACCAAATCACATTATAGCAGATTCCAAAGAACTAATTAAGGAGAATGCTTAACCATCCCAGATACTGTTTAAAATAAAATGTATATTTATAGGGATAATTTACTTTGAAAATATTAAGTATCTGTGGTCTATGTTTGTAATTACTTTGGGAGAATTAAACAAACCCTGTCAAAAACTTTCTACTTTAGTCCACCTTCAAGTCTCAGTTTATAGCACAGTTCTATAAATAATTTTTTTTCTTGCATGAATTTCCCATTATTTTTCTCATTAGATATAATTTATTTTCCTTTATACCACTCATTATAGTTTCTGACAATGGATATTTTCATGTGTGAATTTTTAATTTTATGCTAGGCAACAGCCTCTGTGAAAATGTTCCTATACTAATCATAGAACATGAGTCATAATGGGAAATAACAGTTTTACAAAAGTTTGCAAATAAATAAAGAGGTAGATGAATAAATGCATGCTGTTTTGTGGCTAGCATTCCAGATTAATTAATGGTTAATAGTAATGTTTAAAAGGGCATGGTAAAAGTGTGACACAATATTTTTTTTTAATAAAAGAGAAGCTAATCTGAAATAGTTCCCAGTGGGTAAAAGTGGGAAAACATGATAATGTAATAAATTTTTAAACTATAAGTTAAATATCTAAGAATTTATTCAGATATTTAAAATGTTATAATAGACAAATAAATGAGAATGAAAAGGCAAATATCTCCTCAGATAACTTTAAATGCCTTAAATAGATGCTTACCTAACCCTCAAGGAAAGTGATGATGCCTCCAAGTCCTTCAGGAAGGTCACTGTAGTAATTGTGTATCCCTTCAGGAAATGTGGGAGTGCACTCCTCTGACATGGGATAGGAAGAAAACAACAGGTTTTTACTGACCCTTAGGCATTCAATCCCCCACTTTTGACACCACAGGATGGAAAAGGAATGATTCACCACACAAAGTAATTCTTCCTGGGATACTGGTTGGTATCCTCTACTATAACCCAATTCTGACACTACCTGGAGACAGCATCAAATTCTACAGGTTGAGGGCTTAGTCCCTAAGTCTATCCTTTACTTCATGTCAGATGGCAGCCAGGCACAGTAGACTCTGCTGGCTAAAGTCCCGGGGGTGGGGGAGTTGTAGCTACATCAAACATTCTACAAGGCTAATTGACTGACTGAAACATCAATAATTGTGGAGAGTTGGCATATTAAAGGTTGGGAACCAGATTTGACTTGGGCTATATTTAGCTCCCTTAATAGTCATTGATTTTCTGCCTCTGTGTTTGAACCAACCCCCCTGTGACTATTAAGTAAACCCTTTTGGAATGTATAGGCCCCTAGTCTCTACCAATGCAAAAACTAAAGAAGTCAAGAGAGTGTCTGAAGCCTTCAGCAGAGACGTCACTACTTTGATATAACTGGTCTACCAGATAGATCCACCAATGTATTTAAAACTGCCCTGATCTGAATAATATATGAATTTCTTTATTCTATGACTATAAAAACTTCATGTCACCATATCAGAAGCCATTATCTGGAACAAAATAATCTGTGTTCCCAGGCCAGGATCACTCATAGTTAGCTCTAGAGTTAACTGTCTCTTACTAGCTTTGAAGTGAGAACTTTGGTTTTGCATTTTCACTCCATTTGCCTATAGATCAGGGCCTCCATTTAGAAGAACAGGAAATGGATATTGGACAAGTACCCCAAAGCAGCAATTCTGAGACTGTCCTTGTAGGAAGTCAGGAAAGCCAGAGGGAGAGAGAGAGAGAGAGAGAGAGAGAGTTGTTGTTCCTTGGTCCTTGTTATCTTAGCCTTGCTTGGAAGTTATGGGGACCATGATAAAAGAGAGAGAAGGGACCTGGATACCTATGGCTGGGCCAACTGGGATGACTATGTTATTCTCTCTCCATGGGTCTCTCTACTTAGGTTTTTTTTTTTCCTCTCTATTTAGTCTTAAATGTCCTGAAATTTGTCCTCTACTCACAGATTCTCTGCCTCTCCCTTCTCAGTACTGAGACTAGAGGCCTGTGTCTCCATGCCCTAGCTTTAACTTGGAGTGTTTTGAGCATGCTCCTCTGGTTGAATGAAGCCCAGGTAAGTGAAAGCTTCCTATCTTCCCCTACTGACTTCTTTCAGACATTAGTATATGGACTCTTTGGTTTCACACTGTCCCCTTCTTCCCTGTTAGTCAGCTAGTAGCTATTTTCATTCTGACTTTGGGTTGCATTGTATTGACTCTGCAAAGAGAAGAAAAAGAGAATCACTTGCCTCCTAATGACTCATATTTTATTGTCGAAAGCAAAATTCACTGTAGGCAGTTATGACATGTGAAATGTGTATGCTTCATCTTCATCCATGTTTCCTGGAATACAAACACTCTCCATCGTGAAAAGAGTGTGGGAGGGCAATGATGTGGCTGAGGGTACCTTGGTAGCTTCAGGATTGAGGCTGATCACCAGAAAGACTTTTATCTCCACTCTTAATCTCCAAAGCAAGGGAGGGGACCACGGTACAAGATTTAGAACTTCTAGTTAGCCTAGGCCCGAATCTTAAACTCACTGATGGTTCTGCTTCTGCTCTCAAGCTACCTCCCACAGTGACTTCATTTCAGCTGAGACCCTGCATCTGAGTTAGACACAGAATAAACCCAGGGAGCCACTACCCTTTGCAGGAATGTCTGCATATATATATGTGTATATGTGTGTGTGTGTGTGTGTGTGTGTGTGTGTGTGTGTGTGTGTATGTGTTACTCCTCTTTCCTCATGGGTTGATACAGGCTTTAGTGTTAGAGCAGAATCAATAGAATAGAATAGAATCTAATAGAATCAAATCTCTGAGTTAGATGGAGACCTAGCATTCAAGTTGGTCAGCTTCAAACACTCAGGGTAACAGACCACTGCTAGCAAGGTGGGCTCACTTTAAACCATGCTACAAGGAAAGACAGTTCATTTGTGAGATACTGTACTGTTCCTTCCCAGAACCCCTACCCTAGTGCAGAAGCATAGAGGCCATAGACATATAAAGGATGTAAGTCTGCTGTTTTTCTAAAGTCAGTCATTTTCCTTTCTGTCTTTACTAATGTGTTGGGACTTCTCCCTTCTTCTGGCTTCCCTCCACCATGTGGCTGCTTGTCTGTCATGTCTGACTGTCCTGCCTTTTCCTTTCTCTTCTCCATTCTCCTCTGTGCAGCAGTTGGAGTTTACAACTTGACGGCCCCAGGGCTTCTTGTTTAAACACTAAGGAAATTGATCTTGGACTTCTGTTCAAGTCTATTCAGTTATTTTATTAGTGAGACTAACAGTGCCAAAAGAGACCCCAACACCCCTCGTATCACTGGCACCCACTAAGAAGCTATCTGTACATCAATCTGCACCAGCCCCGTGTTAGGCTGCTTTCTATTGCTGTGGTGAAACATCATGCCCAAGGCAATGTATAGAAGGGTTGATTTGGCTTACAGTCCTGGAGGGATAAGAGTCTGTATGGTGGGGGAATGTGGAAGCAGACGGCGATGGTGGCTGAAGAAGTTGATGCTTCACATTTTGAACTAGGTGCATGGAGACCTGGATGTAGCTCAAGTCTTTTGACTCTCAAAGTTCACCTCCAGTGACTATTTCCTCCTACCTTCTCAACCTTTCAAATAGTGCCACCAACTGTGGACCAAGATTTAAATCCTCAAAATTATGAGAGACATCTCACTCAAACCACAGGAGCCTCTTATCCTAAGGACACAGAATGAGCAGGAACTGTGTGGGCTGTATGGATACTTCCTTAGTCTACGTTTGCTCATCTAACAGGCTTTCACAGGACCAACCACTTCTCCCCTCCTCTGGCCCAACGACCTATCTTACCTTGAGAAAAGAAAGCCCAGCTACTGGTAAATTAATTCATTGTTAGCCTGGTTTTCCAAAACTTTCTCTTCTAAAACAGTTACTTTTCACTGTTGTTTTCTGTTTTACATGAGGAGCTTTAGTTGTTTTTATCCCTTGTTCCCTCACGGAAGCATCCCTCTCAGCAAGCCCCGCCCATGCTCCTACAGTTTTGGATCTCACCTACCAAAGAGTTAAATTGGGGGGGGGGTGACGTTTTAAAAAATTCTAACTCACTCTCCTTCTGCTTTCCCTTCCCTTAGGAAATGAATAAAATGCTTTGACCTTCTGAAGCAAAACTTAGTAAATAATCCACATAAAATAATTAGCATTATACCTGAACTATATAAACACAAAATTAACAGCAAAATGATTTTTACTATCTTCTCTCAGAGGTGTTAAGAGTTACTCACAATATATGTAAAATGTTTGACACATAATAGGTATTCAGGGAATAACATCTGCTATAGTGAAAAAAATGATTTGACTCAATGTAAATAATATGCTTATGGCTAAATACATTTAAGACATTAAATGGTGACATAAATGAGTAAGCATAGATTTTTTAGATGCGAAAATTTACTACAAACACTATTTTTTAAAAACTTTAGAAATTTGTCTTCTCTGTTGATAATTTTTACACCTGTAAACCACATTCTGTGTCAAGTTAAAGTACACTCTGTAAGTGTTCCTGTAATGGTCATGGGGTAAAGCTGACGAGGTGCTGTGTACAGAGGGCACACCCCTAGGCGTGGCTACATAGATTTGAGCCCACCCCCCTCTTAAGAAGAAATGCCATGTGGCAGCCCACTCTCTCCCCTCATTCTTCTCTTCCTCTCTGTCTTTTCTCTCTCTCCTCTCTCCTGCTCTTCTCCGGGTACCTGCCTCTTGGTAACTCTCTGAAATAAACTCTTGTGTGGCACCTGGCAATGAGTGTGTGTCTCTCCCCAAGTGCAAAAAGCTAACACACCCTTGGTTGGTGTTGGCCTTCATACCATGTCAACAAAAATACCAGTTTGAGTCTTTGGAAGCACACATGACATGTGACACTGACCATAAAGTCATCACTGCATTAGACTGAATAGATTTCCTTGCTCTATCTAAATATAATATCAGAGGGAAAAAAGAAGAAAAACTACCCATGGTGCTGTAGTGTAGGCAAATTCAGAGATTTGGGCTTGTAGATGTGTTCCCGAAAAGGATGATGGTGAGTCAGACTTCTCAGAAGCGAAGCATTTCTTCCAGCTTCTTGGTTTTGGCCTAGATCTTGTAGTCTGACCTTTAGGTTACAGCAGAGGACACAGGTTCTCTTGCAAAGACAGCAAGTGTGGCTCTTCCCACTGTGCTAGAGAGTGTGGGGCTGCTCCTCTGCCTCTCCCCTTCTACCTTATCGCTGACTCCTGCTCCCAGTCATCACCACTGCACCTATGTTGTCCTCCTTTACAGAAAAATCTCCACCAGTAATAATCCATGTTGAGCTCTCTGGTACACACAGACACACACACATACACACACACACACACACACAGATACACAGACACACAAACAGACACATACACAGAGACACACACACAGAGACACATACACAGAGACACAGACACATGCACAGAGACATACACGAACAGACACACACACACAGAGACACACACACACAGACACACAAACAGACACATACACAGAGACACACACACAGAGACACATACACACACACACATACACAGACACACACAGAGACACATACACAGAGACACACACAGACACACACACAGACACATGCACACACACACAGAGACACATACACAGAGACACAGACACATGCACAGAGACACACACGAACAGACACACACAGAGACACACACATACAGACACATACACAGACACATATAGACACACACACATACATAGACACACACACAGACACACGCACAGAGACACACAAACACAGATACATACACAGAGACACACACACACACATACCATACAGACACACACACACACACAGACATACAAACACAGATACACACAGATAAATACACAGACACAGACACACAGACACAGACACAGACACACACACACACACACAGACACAGACACACACACACACACACACACATGCTCTCTCTCCCACTTGTTTTCCATGATCGTATTTGTATGTATGCTTCCCTTTTACAGAATAATTACCATCAACAATAAAATGCATTTATATATTTCTCTCTCTCTGTCCTCACCTCATCTCCCATCTACTCCTTTATTCTCCCTTTTCTCTAGATTCTATATCATTTCTTCATTCCCTGGCAGAAGAAAATCTTTTGGAAAGTTCTCTCTAGGAATGCTGCCTCTACCAAGTGAGCAAACATTTATTCTTCAGCCCACTCCAATCTGTCATCTGCCACCAACACTGAAATGAAATCGCTTCTGTCACTGTCACAAATGAATTCTATTTGCTACAATCCCTAGGTGCTTTAAAAAAAAAATACAAATTTTTGATTATATCTGTGGTGAGGGATGGGGAGAGAGACGGAAGAGGGAGAGGCTATGTGCACTTGAGTACCGAGACCTAGAGGACAGAGATAATGGAACCTCCTGTAACTGGAGCGCTAAGCAGTTGTGAGCTCTGATGTGGGTTTGGAACCCAGCTCAGGTCCTCTGAAAGAGCAGTAGTAAGTGCTCTCAACTGCAGAGCCATCTCCCCACTGATGCTTTTCCAATCCTGTTGACTTCACATCCCAGAAGCCCCTGGACACATACAATAGCTCTGGAGAAGCTCTTCTGTGCACCTCAGCAGCACAGGATGAAACCCTCTCATTAAGCTCCTGTCTTCAGGGCTGCCTGCAGGGTTTTCTCTCTTTCTTAAGCCCTAAATAATATTATTCATGCCCATGCTTTAAACCCCCTCCACTAGCTCTTCCAAAGGCAGACACTCAGCTTAGTTGAATGGCTTGTTGAAATGTAAATCTCCCCCTCCACACACACCCTATAACCTGCCTTCACCTCACCCAGGCTTCATCATGTTCCCTAAACTGAAAAGCCCAGAATAAAGACCTGCTTTTGAAACAGGGTAGCAAGAGGGAAAAATAAATGGGTGGTGGTGGTGGTGGGGAAGAAAGCCCTTCACCCTCAGATGTAGTTTGCCCTTCCTGTTGAACTTCAAGAAACTTAAACAAAATTGAAGCAGACAAGATTGTCTACGGAGGTAATATGTGTTTTCCTAAAGATATCTCAATTTAGATGCTAAAAACAAGTGAATTATTCTTAATCAGAGACAGAATGCCTATAGCTTTGAATTTTACCAAATTAATAATCCATACTTACCCTTAAGTCTAAGCAGAGCATGTCATAAAACCACTGGGCAGTTTTGTTTATTTAAAAAGTTTAAAAAACAAATTTGCTTTATTTTTAATAATTGCATTCATGTGTATCCTAAACACACACACACACACACACACACACACACACACACACACCTGTGTTATGGAATAATCCTTTTGTATACTGTGAAGATGTGTTTTTGCTGAGGCACTTTCTGGTTGGTTTAATAAAGAGCTTTATGGTTAGTAGCTAGGCAGGAAGAGGTTAGACTGGACTTCCCAGCAGAGAGGGGAGAAGAAGAGACAGATCTGGTGTGAGGAGACAAGAGAGGAAGCAGGACATGCAGGAGTAGAGTAAAAGCCACTAGCCATGTGACAGCACATGGATTAATAGAAAAGGGTTAATTTATGTTATAAGAGCTAGCTAGAAACAAGCCTAAGCTAAGGCCAGGCTTTCCTAATTAATAAGAAGTTTCCGTGTCATGATTTGGGGACTAGTGGTCCCCAAAAGTCTACTACATTCCTGTTTCTTTAAGTTCCAATGTCTACCCTACAGTCCCAATTGGGGGGCGGGGGTGGTCTTTAAAGAAAAACATATGTAAGCAAGGTGCAACACATCCTGGCATTCCAGGATTGGGCAAACGAGTGCAAACACAGTAGCTTCTGGTGTGAACCTAACTTTTGAATCTATTGGCTGTAGGGCGTACTCCAAGACTTGGGCCCCATCCTCAGGTGCCAAATGTACTCATGAATCCAGGTCTTCATAGTGGCAAATGTCACCTGGGGAACAGAGAGTCCTGGACAGTGTAAGACAGCAAGCTGATTAAGCCATGGAGAACAATCCAGTAAGCAGTTTTCATTCATGGTCTTTGCTTTGGTTCCTGCCCTAAGTTCCTGCATTAGTTACCCTCAACATTGGGTGTGTGAGCTGAACTAAACCCTTTTTCCCCAAGTTGCTTTTGGACATAGCATTGATGATAGCAATCAAGAAGCAAACCACGACAGAAATTAGTACCAGGATCATGGAATGTTTGTTTGGCAGACCTGACCATGTTGATTTTGGGTGTGTTTGGAACTTAGGGCTAGAAAAAGCTATAGATACTTAGAGCTCAGGTTGTTGGGGAGATTGGAAGGTAGAGAAAGATGCAAACAATGGAGGAAACAAAGACTGTCAGAGATGTTTACGTGACACTTTGAATTAGGGATAAGTGGTTTCTGGCCAGCTGCGGCAGCAATCAGCTGTAATTAAGAGACCAGCAACGCTAAGGTGAAATCTACTGGAAATTTTCCCTCAGGGTCAGCACATGAGACCCGTGGTTCAGAGAGCGCAAATGGCTGCAGCTGACTGACAAACTTGGTAATGTCCAAGAATGATCCATGCAATACAGGCTTTGAAGGCACAAAGGAGTCTATTGTCCTGGTTAGTTTTTTGTCAGCTCAGCACAGTTATCTGAGGAGAGGAACATCAGTCCAGAAAATATCTCCATCAGATTTATTATAGGCAAGGCTGCAGGGTATTTTCTTGATTTATAATTAATAGAGTATTAGTTAACTCTTACAATTGGGCCAGGGGGTCCCTGAATTTATCCTTGTGGTTATTTCCCCAGTCCCCAAATGTGTATAATTGAAATAAACGCTTAGAATTTGGAAGAATTGCCACGGTAGTTCTCTAACCTGTGAAGTTAAGGCTATTATGGCTGGAAAGGCCAAATGGAAGTCATAATAAAAGTTGTCTTTATCTGTGGTGGGATTGTTCTCTGTAAATAAAGGAGCTGTTTTGGCCTATGTGAAGCACCATAGAAGTGGGTGGAGGATAAGAGGAGAGACAGGTGAAGTTAGAGGATCTCCATCCTACTCCCAAAGAAGAGCCACGTAAGGAATCCAGTAGAGCCATGGGCTGGGCCACGTGGCAGGTAGATTACTAGAAATGGGTTGAATTAAGATGAAAGAGCTAGCTAGTAATGTGCTTGACACATAGGCCAAATAGTATGAAATATAAGCGTCTGATTCATTTCTTTGGGGGGAAAAAGCCACCACGGGCAAGGTCCAAACCTCTGGCCCAAACAGGGCTGGAAATCTTGTACAACGTTTATCAACCCAAAAACAATACTGCATCTCTCGCAAGATTATAGGAATTAGTAACACCATTAAGAACTTGAAAGATTCAAGGGTGGTGGTTTCTACCACATCTCCTTTGACTTTATTTGACCTGTGCGGAAGACAGATGGGTAATTGAGAATGGCAATGACTACTGAAAATTAACCAAGCAAAACTCCAATTGCCGTTGTTTTGTTCTTTTTTTGATTTGTGTGATTTCTTTGCTGGAGCAGATTAACATATCACTCCGTACATGGGATGCAGCTATCGACCTGGCAAATAAGCTTTTTTCTATAACCATCCATAAGGACCACCAGAAACAATTTGCTTTCAATTGGCAAGGCCTAAAGTATATCTTTCCACGTTTCCCTAAAGGGTATATCAATTCTCAAGCCCTGTCATAATTTAGTTCAAAGAGATATTAATCATTTGTCTTTTCCATAAGGTATCAGACTGTTCCACTATGTTGATGACATTATGCTGATTGAACCAAATAAGCAGAGGGTGGCAAACACTTTAGACTTGTTGATAAAACATTATATGCATTACATGACAAATGATACAACCAAAATTCAAGAACTTTCTGCCCTAGTAAAATTTCTAGGAGTCCAGAGGACATGTGAACATAAGCACGTGGAATCAGAGAGCTCAAAGGCTGTTGCAACTGCCTCTCCAGATACCAACCAAGAAGCACAACACTGACTGGACATTTTTGGATTTCAGAGACAGAATGTTCCTCTCTTGCACCTGTTACTTGGGCCCCTATACCATGTGACTAGAAAAGCTGCTATTTTGAGTCGGGCCTGTTACAAGAAAAGGCTCTTCAATAGATCCAGGTTGCTCTGCTACTTGGTCTGTATGATCTAGCAGACTCTATGGTACTTGAGGTGTCTCTGGCTGTTTAGAGTCTATGGTAAGCTCCTAAATGTGAATCACAGTGAAGGCCCTTAGAGCAAAGGGATACCCTCAACTGCAGACAACCATTTTTATGATGGACAGTTCTTGGTTTGTTATTGGTTCTTAGTGGAAATGGAACACTTGAAAATGGGTCTCCATGTTGCCATGTGACCTGAAGAGCCCATTATGAGCTGGGTATTATCTGATTCACCAAGCCATAACATTAGCTGTTCACAGCAGCAATCCATCATTAGGTGGAAATCCCAGTATGTATGACTGGGCCTGAACAGGTCCTGAGGGGGCACAAGCAAGTTGTACAAAAAGGTTACCCAAATGTCTGTGGTTCCTACAACTTCTAGACCCACGCATTGACCAATTTGCCTTATGGGGTTTACGCTATGATGAGTTGACTGAAGAAGAGAAACTAGGGCCTTTTTTTACAGATGGTTCTATACACTATCGTGGCACCACCGAAAAGTGGACAGCTGCAGCATTACAGCATCTTTCTGGATCAACAGTGGAGAAAAATCTTCACAGTGGGCAGAATTTCAAGCAATGAACATTGTTGTACATTTTTCTTGGAAGGAGAAATGGCCAGATGTCTGACTGTTCACTAATTAATTGGCTGTAGTCAATGGTTGTATGGCCAGAAACTTGTAAGGAACATGATTAGAAAATTAGTGAGAAAGACATTTGGGCATGTGTAGTTGGAAGTTTCTCTCTCTTCAAAAACTCTCAAACACCTGGCAACTGCTTCCCAAATAATTGACTCGAAGGCTGCAATAATATTCCCTTGCAATATGTAGTGGAATTCAGGCATTACTGACTGTGATATTATAACTGTTGGGCCAGTAGTCAAGCCATATTAGTATCTAGCTCTTAGGCTTAAAATAACCCAATTCTTTTTGTTTATTTATTAATTTTTTTTTTAAAAAAACCATACCCACCACTGTTTCCTGTCCCCCTCTTCCCAGTCTCCTCAAGCAGTTTCCCTCCATCCCATGCCCCATCCATTCCTCAGAGAGAGTAAGGACTCCCAGGGTGAGTCATGACATCCTTGGCATACCCAGCTGAGGTAGGACCAAGCCTCTTCCCCCAGTATCAAGGCTGAGCAAGGTGTTCCTCTGTATAGAATGGATTTCAATAAGCCAGTTTATGCACTAGGAATAAATTCTGGTCCCACTGCCAGAGTCTCCACACACTGCCCACACCATTCAACTGTCATCCATATTCAGAGGGCCTAGTTCAGTCCCATGTAGGTTCCCCAGCTTCATTTCAGAGTCAGCGAGCTTCCAATGGCTCAGGTCAGCTGTCTCTGTGGGTTTCTTCACCTTGATCTTGACCTATAATTCTTATATATGTTTAGCCATGTGGGTTGGTACCTTTCCTTTAGCACAGTATTATCATCTTATTTCTTCTGTGTCTGACTGGCGTTTCTGCTCTGCCTTTCCCCTTCCCAGCATTCTCCTAGTCTGGTATCCCCACCTATAGTTCCTGCCTGCCTACTACCAATCAGTGTTTTATTAAATGAAATATTGACAAATATTTAGTGTACAAGAGCCTAGTCCCACAGCAGGCATGGGGTACATGGATAGATCTTTTTAATGGGCAAAGGATGTGAAAATGCTTTTATACCACGTAAAGTGCTCATCAGAAGTGACTCCTTCTGAAGGATTCAATAATCAAGTAGACAAGATGACCTGTTCTGTTGACAGCCTCTTACCCAGATCATCCCTCTTGTTGCCCAATAGGCTCATGAACAAAGTGACCATTGTGGGAGAGATAGAAGTTATGCATGGACTCAACAGACTTCCACTTACTAAGGCCGAATTGTGTATAGCTGCTGCTTTCAAATTTGCTAGTATCAGAGACTGACACTGAACTTCTGATATGGCACTACAATACAGGGTGTCCAGTCTGGCGACAAGCTGGTTATACTGAACAACTTCTATATGGAGAGGTGAACATTTAGAATGCTCATTCTGGTCACGACTTTGTCTTTTTGCATGTGATGCTTTGTTTAAACTAATTTCAAACATTATTACTTCTGACTATAAAATCATTTACAGCTAAGGAAGTGTCTGAAATGCAGGAGACTCTTTGGGGTATCCCTTACTGTTCTATGTCCTGTGATTAAAGCCAATGTGAAACTACAACATATCCAGGCAGGGTGATAAACAGACCAGACCTTTCAGGTCACCTCTCCAAGTAAATAACCAAGATAAGCTAAAGTGCTGTTTGAGGATTGGAAGAAATACAGGATAGATAGTAGAGGGAGTTATAACTATCAGCTAAGGCTACATAAGCAGTTACAGAAACAAGGATTGTCATTGCCTTGCTGCTGTTGATTCCTATGCTTATTTAAGAGTATCTCTGAGTTTTCATTGTGTACCAAGGATCTCCAGGAGACTTCCAGGATTGGAATGCTGAAGCATGCAGTCTGTGGACTGAGGAACTATCAGTAGTTGCCCTGTCCCTCAGTGAGAGACAGCCATTGTCAGGCCAGTCTGACTGCTGAGGCAACCAACCTCCAGGACCAAGTAACTACCAGGTTCTCAGTTCTCAGGTGTGAGTCTACTGTTGTTAGGCTACCCCTGGCTGGCCTGTTACTCACTATAGAGTCTAGGCTGTCCACAAACTCAGAGATCTGCATTTCTGTTTCCCATGTGCTGGGTTAAATGTTTGCATCACCATGCCCAACTTAAACAATCAAAACATACCAATAAGTTCAGTTAGTATTGGCATATGTGCATTTGGGGCCATCCAAAAATTTTTTAAGAAAAATGATTTAAATGAAAATTTACTATTTCCAGTTTTAAACTTTTAAATTTTGTTTAATCTTTAATTTTTGTTGGATTTTCTATCAATGTAACAAAGAAAATTGCAGGAAGAACTATCTTAATATAAATATGACACCTGAGGGCATCTCTCTTCCATTGGTGCTTAAATCTGTATTTTTCCTTATTACCTTTTACTTCATCAAACTCAAGTTCCACCTGCCTTTGACTCCTGAGTGTTGAGATTAAAGGTATGAACTGCCATACTTGGCTTTTTCCCTCCCTTATTCTGAAATATCGAAATAATTTTGCCTCATCTAGCATACTTCTGAAATTCTTTTCTGTGGTACAGTCAAGAATTTACCTTAATTTTTAAAATCAATTTATTTATTGTGTGTGTGTTATCTGATACTTGTACCTTCTGGCCTCTATACCACCAAATCTATTTTGTCCTGTTTCTAAAATGTGACAATTTCCATTAGTCTACCTATATCCTATGTATAAATTTCATTATATCTCCATTATGGTTTGTACTACATCACTTAGTCCAGACCTGTATTCTGCCCCTCTCAGTCCTTTCTTGCCTCACCCCAATTTTTTCTTACTGCACACCTTCCTGTCTCTTTAAATTAATTGCCTTTGAAGATAGAGGATAGTCAAGGTATTGCTCACTAACTGTTGTGTTTGAGACAGAAAGAGAAAAACAATAAAATGATTAGAATTTTGCTGAAGCAACTAGATTGTTTTCACAAAGTGGTAAAGCAGGGTAGAGATTTAGCTGGTAGGGGTAGGTGTGACTGGCAGGGGAAGATGGGTATGATTAGTAGTACTTCTAATGTGCTATCTTCAAAACATGAGTTTGTAAAATAGCTTTATTTACTGAATAAGTAAGTCAAGCTAGGCTACCACAGAAGCAAATCTAGGAAAGACTGAAAATGTAGAGGCTGTGATAATGTTATTATATGTGATAATGTGTTAAAGGTTTAAGTGATATTCTAATAGACAACTTTTATTACTTGGGTATTTGAGTCTAGAGTAGAAAGAAAAATTAGACTTGGGAGCACAGACATAAAAGCTATCACTTAATTTAAAATATGGAAAGGAGAGAATGGCACAATAAAAAAAAATTATGTCACATTAAAAAAAATTCAAAACAGAATTTTGAGTCAGATAATGGGAAAATAATGAGTCTCATCCCTGACTTCTACCAAACATAATCCGGTAGCTCCCAACTTCAGCAGCTATAACAACCCGTATCTACAGATATGGTCAAATGCTCCTTATTAGAACTACTGAATTCAAATAGTATTGATGAAAAAAGTATTTTTTAGCTTCTAAAATCTTACTATTGGAGAAACAGTATTTATATCATCCTTAGCTAATTTATTCTGAAAAAGTACACATGCCAAGGAACTTGCATTAAACAGGCTTCGAGTAACCAAGAATGCAGGGCAGGAAGAGGCTGGGAGAGAGATCACTTGATTACTACGTAGAGTAAGGGAAATACTCAACACAGATATGTGAGACTCAACTGTATGTTTTGTTGGGGGCTTTCACTCAACACTGCAGACTGCTTACCCTCTAGCCAGACTGGTGGCTTCGATAGAAGCAGGCCATGTCTTTGACATGGCTGCATAGTGATGTTTACCTGAATTATGGCAGTGTCTAATGTGGTTTAAAGGCAGAAACTGTAAAGTTAGCTCTGGGACCAGGAGACTCAAATATGTTGGACCTCTAATTTTCTTCCCATTCTCTTCCAAATGGCACCCGTAACACTTAGCAGTGACTTAACAGACTTGGAAAAGGTGAATAAATATGGGGGTCAATGGAGATCCATGAGAAACACTGGAAGGTAATGCAAAAGCATGAGTCTTCTAAGGAGTTTTTTCACTGAAGTAAAGAGCTACTCCATAAGACTGGCCATGGCATCCAATGAGTCCCATGCTAATCTAGATACCCTTTGCTTGGAAATCAGTAACAGCAGTCAGAAGACACTTTAGTCACAGATAGAAATGATAAAATTATACAAAACATAGCCCATAAAATGATGCTGCTACTTAGGAATATGAGCTGAAGATAGAGCAGTCTACTTATTTAATGTACCAAGAAATAATCATGGTGACAATAGAGTTCCTGAGCACATATCTAAAACGACCGAGACAAATGTT
Organism: Sigmodon hispidus; assembly: GCA_004025045.1. NCBI lineage: Eukaryota > Metazoa > Chordata > Mammalia > Rodentia > Cricetidae > Sigmodon > Sigmodon hispidus. Next base: position 135,836 of record PVIH01002819.1, read on the forward strand.
TTCCTTAAAATTAGCAACTGCATATAGAAGGGTAGAGATGGGCCTATAAAATAGTTCTGAGAAGATAAAACCAAATTTTTATCAACTGAGTACTTTGAAGGCCCTACTCTGGGTATTTACTTAAAGGGTTGATCTTGGGTTTGCCACACACAAAAACTATGAACGATAATTCCTATGTTTTAAAAGGTTCTATTAAAAATTAAATATTCCTCCAAGGGAATTAGTCCCATGTGTGAGGGGCTCAACCCTTTTGAACTGCCTCCCAACTGAAGGTACATTTTGCAGTCTATCAACGGGTGATACTAAGGAAATAACAGACTATATTCAAAGGCATATCCAGTGAGCCGTGGTTTTTATGAGCCAAGGATTTAACCTGAAGTAAATCCAACTAAAGTCTGACATCTAACATATGCCTGACTTGCCAAATAAAACAAATCATTTGTGGTGGACTGCATTAACCATGTCCCAAACCCATAACCTACTCTTATGTGAAACAAATTCTAGTTGGTATTGAATGAAAACTCAGAGCCAGATATTGGGGAAAAGCTGAAATGCCAGAGAGAGGAAACAGATCACAGTCAGTTCTCAGGGTAAAAGCTATCTTTCCGAGTCCTCAGCCTAGTTCCTCACTTCTACAAATTACCTTAATGTCTGCCTATGCCTGCCTTAAATATCTTCTTTGCCCAGCTGTTTCACTTTTGGGTTCAACTCATAATAATCCTAGAGTTAGGATTAAAGGTGTGAACTACTACCTTTGGTTGTTAGGCCTTGAACTCACAGAAAGTTCTCTGTTTCCTGAGCTATGTGATTAAAGGCGTGAGTTACCACTCTCTGACCCTCTATGCTTGACTGGGTGATTCTGTCCTCTGATATTCCAGGCTAGATTTATTAAATATAAAATATAATACTACACCCATTTTTTTTTCTCCTTCTTGGATTGAGTCAATCCTTCAAAGAGCTGTTTACTAGGGTTCTATGCCCTCTAGGTTTAAGATTTGCTTCCACTAACCTGAAGCTTAATATATTCCATGAAATTGGTCGTTTTGTCTGTAAAATGCCCACATGATGACCTTATTGCCTGCATTTGGAAACTTCCATGGGAAAAGCATTCTCCCAGATTAATATTCAGACAATTCTAGACTTACATGAATATTCCTTCTCTTCAAGTAAAAGTTCAGAGTTGAAACTATTTTTAATTAGTAAATGTTCAAATTAGCATGGTATATACTTTGCTTTAAATTCATTCCGAGTTATTTACTGTGGTTCTTAAAATTGTTGTTGTTCATTTATTTGTAATTCCCTTACTTCATTGAGTGAAAAGACTACAGAGAGATTCAGAAATTAAGTGGAAATAAGAAATGGATTGAAGAATGTTAAAGATGTTATTGCTGTAAGTTAGTAAAAATACTAGAGTATGAAATAAACTAAAAAGATATGGTGGAAGAAAACTAGAATCTATATCCATAATACATTTATTTATATACTGGAATTTATTAATCTCAGTAAAAACATTCTCCAAACAATTTCATAAACATCTACAATGATACTGGAACGTGACTTTGATTAATGTAAAATAAAAACTATTTTTATTATTTAAGTAAATTATCACAGTATGTTTCATATAAAGTAAATCATTCCGAAGACAATTTTTTTTTTTTTTTAAAAAAGGCAGGGTCTCACTCTGTAGCCCTGGCTGGCCTGGAACTTGAGATCCTCCAGCTTCTACTCCTGAATGCTGGAATTAAAGAATTGTGCTATATGCCTGGCCTACAACCTTTTCTCACTGACATAATCACCATTTTAAAAATCTGTAAAAAGTCAAACAGCCTATATAATTTGCTATGACTTTTATTAAATTATTTGTTTATTTATTTTGGTCTGGAAATTTTAGGTTTAATTAAAACCAAAGAGCATTTTAAAAACATACAAATTAATCTACTGAGCTTTTGCATAAATATATTGAGTTTATTCAAGATATACTCTTCAAATTACCTCATTTGAAATTAACAGCTAATAAATTCCATTTTACAATACATTGATGATATGAAAACAAAGACTTCTGATTTTAGAGACTTACTATAAAATTTCCTTTACTATGAAATGCCTCTTAACGTTTTCGGCATCAGTTCTGGGTGAACCAAGACGGCCTCTTCATGTTTCGTTCAACAATCCTCTTGCCCTGATCCTGTTCCGATGGCTTCTCGCCTGTGTACAGGACCACAGTCTCTACAGCGGGAGTTTTAAAGGGGCCTCCTTCTTGAGCCCATATTTGCTGTCTGATTTTTGTTGTTTCCTTTTTTACTTTCTCATAGCAATAGCCACACAGGACATGTTTCTGCTTCAGGTGACCACATTCAGGGCAAATGTCTATATTGTTCTTTAAAACAAAGAAAAACATATCAACAACAGGACATTTAATACACAATCGCCAGCAAGAGCCTAAGTTGCTGCCGCTGTAGCCTTCTGAGAACGTTAATGCTACATGAGGTTATATACTATCTATCTAGCTCAATTTTAACAGTACAACTGAATATAGAGTTAACACTGAGTTCAAATTAGGATGAAAACTGGGGCCAGAACTCAAATTGACCAATCTAGTATATTTTTAATCATATAGACTATGAATAAGCTATTCTCAGAATCTCTTGTTTACCCTCTGGCCTGAATAGAATAGTCTAATTATGTAACTCTAGTGAATTCCACATGAACCATAGCTAAAGAAAAAGTTTGGAGATTTTTAGAGAAGAGTCGTTTATGAAGATCCTCTGTGACTTTTGAATTAAGATCTCTATCAGTCTTCTAATTTAAAACAATAAGTAATCAACAAAGACCTCATCCTACAATGGGCTGATTCACAGAGTGACTTAAAACATCAAGGAAAAGTTAAATTACTTTTCAATCTATGTTGAGCCAAACAAGATGATAGACTATTATAAAGCCAGTTCTTCTGATGTACAAATATTTAACTGTAGTTTTGAGGAGAAGAGCGGGAGCACACAGAAGGGGGGATTACCTTAATTTTAATAAGCTTCTGGGGGTTTCTTCTCCTACACCGGTTAACTTCAATGGTTCGTCTGTTTTTGGGAGCTGCCATCCAAAAGATGCTATCTAAAAAGCTGGAATCCGCTTTATTTCCACTGGTGTCTTGTGCTAGTTCTGTGAAGATGGATGGACCCTGGACTGCTAATGCTGGTGCTGTAAGACAAAAGAGAGATCAGAATCAACTTTTAGCACCTACAAGACTATTATTTATAGGTACATGTCACTGGACATATACACCTATAAATTATGTGGTTTTGTGTATGTAGGCACAACACAAAGGTCAGGACAGCTTTCAGTTACTTCTCTCCTTACACTGTGTAGGTCTTAGAGCTAGGACTCAGGTCTTGAGGTGTGGCAGCAAGGTCCTTTACCACTGAGCCATGTGGCTGGACTGAAATACATAGTTTAGAATAGTAAACTAAACAAATAAGCTCCCAGCTATTAACATATACTAAAGCTCGCACAAAAGGCAACTTAAAATAATTCAAACGGAATGTTTTCTTAGTCCAACCTACTAAAGAAACTGGTCCATAAGCATTTCTTACCTTATGCAATACAGGATGCTGTGGTTTACTAGTAAACAATGTACAAGTAAATCTAACCTTGAGATTCCTTACATGCACTTTGACCAGCACTGAGATGGTTATAGTGGCTATCAACTGTACCATGGTATTCAAACCCTTTAGAAACTACTTTGTATGTTTCTAAAGTCATTAAATTCTTCCTTAATATTTACTCTTGTCCCGTGTAAGGAGCTTTATTACTTATGAGACTATCAAGTGTTTCACTTTTGTTTCTTTTTTTAAATTATTTATTTATTACATATACAGTATATAGAAGGTACCCAATGTCATCATAGATGGTTGTGAGCCACCATGTGGTTGCTGGGAATTGAACTCAGGACCTCTGGAAGAACAGTCAGTGCTCTTAACCTCTGAGCTATCTCTCCAGCCCCTAACTTTTGTTTTTTTACAACTGCTTTAAAAAGCACTCCTTTATCCTTCCTTTTGTTCTTCAGACTTAGCAATATAGTTCACTCTATTCTTTGGACTTCTTACCAAAGCTGTCAAATCACAGGCCTAAAATCCCACAAATTAAGGAGGTTGAGGGCAGGAGGACCAGGAATGTATGGATAGACTGCACATGGATAGGAGGAGACCTTGTCTCTCCCAATGATCCCTGCCTAAAAGTACATAAAGTTCTCTATACTGGCATTCTTTCTCAACTGACATTAAGTTTTGCTACACATAGCCCAGTCTTTTATAACAACAGCTCTGTACTGCCTGCGTGACTTTGGGAATTTCTTCGCCTTTTAGACACCGAATGGACTGAAATGATCATCTGAGGTAGCACATGGAGACAAATATTTATTGCATGGCGCTTGTGCTCATACAACTCGGAAGCCCCCGCCAACCCAGTTCCCACAAACTCTCTCCTTACGAACCCCATTGAGGACTGGCAACGCCGTTCCAGCTCTGCTGCAATTGTTGCAGCATCTCCCAGCCCCTCTTGAGCGGTCCGGGACGCGCCGGCCACCGGAAGGACAGCAGAAGCAGGGCCGACGCCATGTTTCTCACTGGAGTAGGGTGATAGCAGGGATCTTGCGCAAGCCCTCGGCTCCGCCTCACCCCTTGCTCAGAGCGTGCGCAGGGCCGCTGATGCGCATGCGCATTGATTCAGAGCACGGCAGCTTTGGCTTCTCAAACTTCAACTCCCAGCTGCCCCTGGAGCGCGTCTGACTCTCCTCCAATCAGAGAAAAGAGAGAATTAAAGGAAACAGACACAGTGCGCAGGGGCGTGGCTGTTTTCCCACTTCCCGGGGAAAGATGGCAGAGCGCGGTTACAGCTTTTCGCTGACTACATTCAGGTACTCGGGGGACCCCAGGTTCCACGCATCACAGATTCCAGGAGCGCCCAAGACCTGGTCCCGGTGTCCTGGATCTGTCTGGTTTTCTGGCAGGGGCGCGTGGAGATGGAGCTGCACTTGCAGCTTTGCAGAGTCATGTGCGGTGCCAGGCCTGGGCCCAGGCACGGGCCCGCTGCCTTTGGGATTGAGAGTCTGGAGGCTTCGAGCCAGACACTGGCGTTCCCTCTCTAGATTAGAAAAAGGGTGCTTTGGGATAGCCTATCCCCAGCTGGTCCATTTAGGAGTAGGATTTTCTTCCTGGCCCAGATAGGCCTGAGCGGTAGCTTCAGAAACTCTAGTTCAAACGTGTGAGACCCCCTTTTTCTTTTGAGAAATCCTTATTTCCTGTTAAGTTCGGGTCTTAGTCTCCGTTTAGCAACCGTGTGCTTTGAAGCTCAGTCTGCTTTCGGTTTCTACTAAGTTCCTATAGAAGACTAAGAACTACAAAGTGAAAGAGCTGATTTTCTGTCAGGTTTTCGTGGCACACTCAAGCTGATAAGCTAAGTCGTTGTTTTGCTCGATTCATCACGAAAAATTTGCTTTAAAAAGATTTTAGACTTTTCTATGGGACACAGAGAGAGAGCTAAACATTTTCTCAAAGTACATTTGATGTGTACTTTGTTTCCTCATCGTTCTGTTTAAGAAAATTCATCACAGAAGAATTTAAACAAACTACTGCGGCTAGACCATTTTCTTAGGGGATCGGACTGAAGGCAGCCAGGATCTACTTGTTGAATTTAACTGTAACTGGTTTTGCACTACCACCTATATATGATGAATTACGGATGAACTAACCACAGCCTAAACAACTGAGCTTTTTCAAAGTTGTTCATGAGTAGCTAAGTTGATATTGAACTTTGTTCGTTTTGAAAACAAAAATTAACTTACTTTTCGTTCCAGTATGGTGTCTTTCTTTTGAAAATTGCTTTTTCCTAGTTTTAAATAAGCAAGTGTATGCAATTTTGTTGTATTTGTTTTGGAAATTTTGAATGAGTTCCACTTAATTCCTCAGCAAATGATTTAATTATATACGATGACAGAGACCAATTATGCATGGTAGTCACTTATATTTGTAAACAAAACAGATAATGGTCCTAAGTGTGGTCTCACCGGAGCTGAAATAGATGAATATAGATCATAAGGGACTGAAAATTAAAAAAAAAAAAATTTTTTTTTTGAGACAGAATCATTATAGCCTAGGCTAGCTTAAAATGGCAGTGCCTGATCTTTCTGCCTCACGTTCCCCCGAGATGAAGTTATAGTAGTGCCTGGTTTATGCTGTGTCATTCATTCTAGGCAGGCAGTCTACCAAAGGAGCCTCATCCTCTTGAATCTTTTTATAGCAAACATATAAATGTTTTCACAACAGATTTCTTTAGTCTTTTTTAAAAAAAAATACTCATTTTTATCTTATGTGAATTGGTGTTTTGCCTGCATGTATAACTGTGTAAGAGTGTCAGATCTTGGAATTACAGACAGTTGTTAGCTGCCATGTGGATGCTGGAAATCGAACTCAGGTCCTCTGGAAGAACTGTCAATGCTCATAACTGCTGAACCATCTCTCCAGCCCTATTTATTTAGTCTTAAAACTATTAGTGTTACAAGGTGCCAGAGACAGGAAATGAAGCAAGTTTTTTTTTTTTTTTTTTTTTTTTTTTTTCCCAGCTCACATTAGACTGGAGATAATAAGTAAACAAAAGAAATTGGTGCCTACTGGTGCAAATTCTGAAAAATGTTTTTCTGTTACTGGAAATTTTGCTGAAAATGGTGAAAGGAGTATGAGCTCTCAGGCCAGGCCTGTGCTTGGCGATTTTTGAAACTGGAAGATGAGAAGGAGCTTGCTACTTGAACATTTAAAGAATAAAGAGAATTGTTGACAGGCTAAACTGCAGTGAGGAAGGAAGTAATATAGATAGGACCAAACATGCAGAGTATGCCTGCCTGAGTAAGTAATTTCTGTTTTAACTAAGCAGCAAGTTACAGGATTTATGCCAGAGTGACAAGGTAGAAAGGACCTGAAGATGAGAAGAAAAGTAGGAACTAGCCCGTTAAAATTACCCCAGGTTGATGCTGGTGTTTTCTAGTGGGGTACTGGGATTCCTGACTACCAGAAACTGATTGCCTAAAGTCAGGAATGGTGAGTGGTGGACAGAGGCAGTAGTAATAATGCTTTATTAATCAGAGCTGGGGAAAAACAACAGAGCAAAGGAAAGAGAATCAGTACCCCACACTGAGCGGATCCAAATCTTTGAAGTATAGCTTCTTAACAATTTCAGGGCAGATTTCAAAGGCCAGCAGGTTTGATTAATGAGGTTTAACCTATGCCTTCCTTCTGTCAGAAGTGTGCTTATAGTATATACTTGAAAGTATGTAACATAGCAAATACCTTTGTTTCTTTTTTTAAGCCCATCTGGTAAACTTGTCCAGATTGAATATGCTTTGGCTGCTGTAGCTGGAGGGGCCCCTTCAGTAGGAATTAAAGGTAATTAAATGTTTATTTACTTTGGATGCTTGTTAATAGTTAACTGAAATAGATTCTTAACATAAAGAAAATAGCATTCAGACCAGTAATTTAAGTTTTAAAGCAAACATAGCATTTTAATCTATTGTGATAATCCATAAGTAATGTTTTCCTCAGGAAACTATTATTCTTTTATTTTTTGACTAAATAAAACTCTGGAAGTTTTGTTTTACTTATAAAGGACTAATGTAAAACATTAAACATAAAAGATAAAATTATTTTATGTTCTAGTATCTTTATAGAAAAATTTCTTGTTTCTTGTTTATATTAGAAGAGTTAATGAAGTTTATTGTTTAAAGCCAATAAACCTGAAGATACTGAGAGGGACTGGGTAATACCTACAGCTATGGGATTTTTTTTTGTGTGTGTGTGCAATGGATATGATCAGTGACAGAAAAATGATTTATTATTTCTTTGGTAATTTTTGTATAAGAATCCAGAAAGTTTTATAATCTTGAGAAAGCAATAAGTTTGTTTAATTCTTCTGTAAGTAGAAAGCTAATGATGAACATAATATAATACTTGTCTCTTTTTTTCTCTTTTTTAAGCTGCAAATGGTGTAGTATTAGCAACTGAGAAAAAGCAGAAATCCATTCTGTATGATGAAAGGAGTGTACACAAAGTGGAACCGATTACCAAGCATATCGGTTTGGTGTATAGTGGCATGGGCCCAGATTACAGGTACTGTGTATTGTTTACAGTGTTTTCTCATCATCCCATATCTTAATCTTAATTCTTATATCTCATGTCTTAATCCTTCTTTGTGGTTGTTTTATTTAGTCTTGGCAGTCTCATAGCTAAGTTTAGTTTGCCTGTAAGAGTTATTTTATGGAAGTTGGTCTTACAATACACAGTTTTAAAAGGTGATAAATTAAGCACTTATCTGTTTTTTCTCCTCATTATCCCATTTCTTCCAACTAGGACTTGGTAGGAAGGACTTTGGTGTTCTGATGCACCTTAAAAATGATCAAATGCATTCATGTTTTAATAAATTATTGTTAAGGTGGTTCAGAAAACAAGAGAAAGCATAGACCATGTAGAATTGACCTCATTCTGTTGTCAAGGGACAAAGGTCTTTAAGGTGACTGAAGGCCTCTCAGCAGGATTTGGAGGCTTACAGAACGACCACCCCATTTATATTTTACTGGGAAAGAGAGAGTAGCCCTGTTACACTGGGGTATCAGTAAGTTGAAAGAGATTGATGTCTTTTTGTCATATACAACTTAAAACAAGATTTTATGAAAGAAGGTAGATAGAGTTTCACATAGAATTATTAGCCAACAGAGTTGCCAGAATATGATTATCTTTCCAGTTGTAGAAAATTCCATACCACTGTGTAGAATGAACACTGCAGTTGACTGTTGCTCTAAAGTAACCTTAAGAAGGAAGAAAGGACATAAGTGTCTTACAGAGAGATAGTGTGCATATTTCAGATAAGTAAGCATGAGTGGGTGAAGATAAACATCTTTGTCTTATTATACTTGATTACTATATAGTTGTATTTGTTAGTGTTGGCTAAAGGAACAGAATTGATAAAAGGTATATATATATATACTCTAAAGAGATATATATATATATATACTCTAAAAGATGTGTGGATGTGTATACATATACACACATTTCCCCCCCCCCATGGGATTTAGTAAATTATTTGTCACTGGAGAATCTGGCAGTTGTTCAGTTGGTGAGGCTAGATGTCTCAGCAGTCCCAGTGTGGTGCTGGAGTCCTGGAGGATTCCTTCAGAGCTCTGGTCTCCAGTCTGTCGGAATCCTGAAGAAGTTGTGTTTAATACTGGAGCCAGCAACAGGATAGACACTATCCACCTAGAGTGAGGCAAAAGCTTCTTTGTTCTGTGACCTTTTGTCTGGATTGCCACCAGCAAGTGTGCCCCAGATTTAGGGTGGAGCTTCCTATTTCAAGTAATGTGATTTTTAAAAGCCTTTACAGCATCATTCCAGTTGTAGTTCTGTTGACAGCCAAGATGAACCATCACAGTAGGATGATTTTCAGACTTGTGTACTGTTTGTTTAATCTTTGAAGGCTATTCTGAATTGAGCAGGGCTTAAGGTAGACTACAGAAAAGACAGGCTGAGGGACAGAAATAGGTCCCAGACTGAATGTGTGTACTCATGCATCTATGTTTGGGGTGCTGGAGTGAAGTATAGACTGCCCTCAAGACAAGGAGGTCAGTTTGGAAGAAGTCACAGGAGACATGAAACTATCATTTTGTAAATGAAATCTGTTACCTTTATATAATGTGTAGATGTTTTGCCTGCATGTGTATCTGTACCATGTGCATACACTGCCCCCAGTGGCCAGAAGAGGGCGTTGGATTCCCTGAGAAATGGTGTCAGGATGGTTGTGAGCCACCATATGGGTGCTGGGTAATGTTTAACCAGGGTCCTCTGAACGAGCAGCCAGTGCTCTTAACCACTAAGCCAGCTTTCCAGCTCTAAATCTGTTACTCTCTGTGCTCTAGTCTTCGTCTGTCTCCTGTTGTAATTCTCTGATTCTAACCTCACTGGACCTGGGTGTCTAGACTAACCCTGACCTGATAGCTGTTAAAGAGAGACATATGCTAAGCTTGTGTTGTGTGTGCTTTCAGAAGAAAGTTGTGGGGTAGTTAGTAGAGTGATGTACTTTATTTTTCTTTATTGCCTTAGAGTGCTTGTGCATAGAGCTCGGAAGCTTGCCCAGCAATACTACCTTGTCTACCAAGAACCCATTCCCACAGCCCAGCTGGTACAGAGAGTAGCCTCTGTGATGCAAGAGTATACCCAGTCAGGGTAAGTTGTTTTTCCTACTTGAAGAAATGTCATGAATTGGAAGAAGAAGAAGAAATTAAAAAAAAAACCCATTGTAATAGTAAACAGATAAGTAGGCATCTTATTCTTTCTGTATTTGCTGGACAAATGAAAATAAGATACTGAATATTTCTGATTTTTGAATTGAAATAAATTAAGGTAAAAATGTGGTTTATACCCATAAACTGACTTAGGGAGGTAGATCACAAATTTGAGGCAAATCTGGGTTATATAATTAGATACTGTTTCAAAAGGAAGAAAAGGGAAAAAAGAGAATGTGTTCTTATTCAACAACAGAAGCATCTTGATCTTCAGAGGGCCTTTACCAGTGATTCTTTTTAGACAGTCTTTAGTGCCTCTACTTAGCTTTTCAGCCTAAAGTGATTGTGAGCATTACAAACAGCAATAACATTTTAATTCCAGTATTATTTTTTAAGGAATTATTTTATTTATGTATTTCTTTATGTATATGGGTGTTTTGTTTTATGTCTGCATACTAGAAGAGGGCATTGGATTTCATGACAATTATATGAGACTACAATTATTAGACAGTTGTGAGCCACCATGTAGGTTTTGGGGATTGAACTCAGAGCCTTGGGAAGAGCAGCCAGTGCTTTTTAACTGCTGAGCCATCTCTACAGCTCCCCAGTAGTCTTCAGTTAAACTGTGAATGAGATAAAGTAATTTCTGATCCATAAGCCTAATGGGCAAGAGGTGTGTATTGAATTTGGTAGGGCCTGTTTCTCCATGCTTAGGTAGGTGTGTGTCCTGCTTCACTTTGTGTTGCTCTAATGAAACGTCTGAAACAGGTTTTATTTAGTTCAGAGCTCTGTGGGTCCAAGAATGTGGTTTATTGTACAGGGAATTTGGTTTGGTAAGGGTTTTCTGGCAGATAGTATTGCATGGCCAGAGGTCACATAGTAAGAGAAAGTAAGAAGGTGGGTGGTGACCTACACCATAGAAACTAGTCCACTTCTGCAAGACCTAACTCGCTCTGAGAAACGAGCATTAGTAACCTTTTCCCAGGATGGCACCATGCTGTGGGATAATGCTCTTATACACTGTAAAGATTTGTCACTCATAACTTGTTTAATAAAACACTTGATTGGCCAGTAGCCAGGCAGGAAACAGAGGTGTATAGACGGTCAACTAGACTAGGAGAATTCTGGGAAGAGATAAGACAGTGATACAATCAAAAGCCATATACAGGAGAAGCAAGTTGAGAATGTTGGACTGAAAAGGTACCAAGCCATGTGGCTAAAAATAGAAAAATTCTGGATTATTTCAAGTGTAAGAGCTAGTTAGTAATATGCTTGAGCTATTGGCTCAGCATTTACTATAATATTAAGCCTCCAGGTCAATTATTGGGGAAGCAGCTTCTGGGAATTTGGGAGTTGCTGGTGGGACAGAAACGTCCCCATGTTTTGCCTCTTGACACAATTTTATAATTATGTTACACTGAGAATTACTTTGTTGTAAACTTTTGGGAACCAAACCATAGCAAAGTGTTATATCATTTAATTTAGATTTACTGCTGTTCCTAACTGTAAGTGGGCTCATTTAGAAGTTAAGTGTAACTCAGTTCACTTGGTAATTTGCTTTACTTTTGAGTATATATAAGTTTTCTATTCATTTCTATTTTCTTTCTGCAGTGGTGTTCGTCCATTTGGTGTTTCTTTACTTATTTGTGGGTGGAATGAGGGACGACCATATTTATTTCAGTCAGATCCATCTGTAAGTATCATTACATATATTTAAAGCATTTATTAGAATTGTTTTTCATATATCTAATAAATGTTGAAGCCATAAAACTTTAAAATTTAGCTGCATTTTCTCTTTCTTCATTTGTTTTTAAAGATTTACTTTTACCTTTAATCATGTGATATTGGTGCATCTATGTGGGTATGTGCATGTGACTGCAGGTGCCCATGGAGGCCAGAGGAGTCAGATCCCACTGAAGCTGGAGTCACAGATAGATGTGAGCCACGTGGCTTGCTGTTGGGAGTAGAATTGGGGTCCTCTCTACGAGCTGTATGTGCTCTTTGAACCCTCAGCCATTGCTCAAGCCCCTTCACTTTTTTGTTAGAAAGTTTAAAGTAGTGCACATTTGTTTGCACATCGAGCATTTGTGTAGCGCTTTCTTTGAGAAGGAAGCTCTGTGTGCCACATTAGTTTTTGCCCTTTTTTGGTCATGTTTGTTAGCATGTACTAGAATGAGTTGCTGTAGTTCTCAAATTTTATTAGGTCTCTCGAGTTATTATTTTGGCAAACACATCAATCACAGATGTGTACCAGGAGGGCGGTTGTTAGTCTTTTGATGTTAATCAATTTCTGTAGGCCTGTTTTGAGTTCCAGTCATAGAACAAAGGTACTGAACTAACTGTCTTGAATTCAATGACATAAAAAATGATTGTGTGATGGGTGTCTTTACTGAGCTGTTTTTTCTAAAGTGGAAACATGGGTTTATTCCACATTGTTCGATTTGCTGTGAGAAGCCTAAAAAGAGCTCAAGGTTAGCGACTACATTTTCATTTATAAATTATTAGATAAATTGCACTTTCTCTTGATGCAAGCCTTATACTCTTACCTTCAAAACTGAAAAGGCAAAATAAAAGTCATAGGATTGTGCTGCTGTCTTTGAGCTTCTGAAGGTCAATGACCTGACGTGTGGTCTTGCCTTCTCAGCCGGTGAGGAGGGCAGTGTCTGGAGCTGCTCAGCCCTACTCTGCATTTCCTTCCTGACTCAGAAAGCAATTGTCCACCCCATGCAATGAGCTTTCTTTTATGTGCATCTTTGTTTTCCCCAGGTGACACTATTACATGTAGGGCTTCTTAAAAATTCCACTTGCCACCCTTTTCTACCTGGTAAAGTTATTTGTAACCATAGCTAAATTTTAAAGTTTTATAGCTTCATAAATATTTGACTTACTTATGTATATTAAGTACAAAATACATAAACAAGTCAAATACTGACTGACAATAAATCACAAAGAAACCTACCTTAAAACAGTTCTTCGGTGAACATATACTTTTACCTTTTATTAAGAACAAAAGCAAGTTTGCATACTAATGAGATCGGCTGATTTATTTTTATAGAAAGAATAAGTCATTATAGAATACTTGAATCTGCAGACCTTGGAGCTTCAGATTGATTTTATACTTGTCAATGCTTAAGGATAAGCATGGCAGAAAATGCTTAAGGCCATTTCAAAATTGTTGGAAATTCTAATCCCAATTTAAAATTCACTTAATAATTCTTTTTATGAAATTTAAGTCAGCAACCCAAACAGCAATTAATATTCTAACAGTGGCATCTAGGCTGAGGAATGATGATACAATAACATTGTCCTATATTTCTTGTAATTAAATTATTATGCCTCCATAAAAGTAGAAAACTTTTTAAGCACAGTAAAAGCACCACACTCCTTACATACAGTAGTCTCAAGTCAGTATTGGTTGGTGTTGTGTGATGAGATGGTTTAAACAGTGCAGTGTTCAGAGCCAGAGTGTGCTAAAGTCACTTAGCATGGGAGAAAGCTGTTGGAAACACGTCAGATTCTTATACACATTGATTTTGAACTAATTTTTGATGGTTAAGTATTTAGGAACCTTTCACTGATGCCAAGTTTTTCATGACCCCATTAAAGTATTCAAAGATTCTGATACTTTCAGTGAAAAACCATGTGTTCACTGAAGATGAGTGACCACTGTTTTCAGGATATTGTGACACAGTTTTAGATGTGTTCAATCCATTAAACTAACATTGCTCTGTATTTTACTTTAACCCGTTCTTCCTTTTATCTAGCTTTGAAAATACATCTTATATACAATAACTGCTCTAAGTCATGATCACTGTTTGATGAGTGTTGATATGTATATGTGTACATATGTCTATATAAGTACCTGGGTAAATATTACCTTATTTTGACTTACTAAATAAGTCAAAAATTAACTTCTGAGTTTTGTCATGACTCTGTCATCTATTCTGTAGCCTCTAAACAAAACCTATTCTGTGAAATTTCCTCTCAGGTTTAATAAGTAATCATGACTTTAGAAGTTAGAGACCAATTAGAGTTAAGTACAGATGGCAGAGGAATAGAGTTGTATGGATGTTTTAAAATGTTTGTCTCTTGATTAGGGAGCCTACTTTGCCTGGAAGGCCACAGCAATGGGGAAGAACTATGTGAATGGGAAAACCTTCCTTGAGAAGAGGTAGGCTTCCCAGGATTGGATTCCTGGGCAGACTGATCTTATGGATTTCAGGACTCTTTAAATAATTAATTTCATGGATCTAACAGATTTATTTTATCACTCTATATTTCAGTTTAGTTAGAGATCAATGGTAAAATGTTCTAATATTTTGGTTTCCTAGTTGTCTGTGTATTTAGTGATAATAGTATTTATTTCTTAAATATATTGCCCAGCATTGTTTTATTTTTAAAATATTTATCTATTTAGGGGTGACTGAGACAGGATTTTTCTAGGTAGACTTGACTCTTTTTAAACTTGCCATATAGACCAGGTTGGCTTCTCACAGGGATTCACCTGCCTCTGCTTCCTGAGTGGTGTGCCAGCATGTCCAGTCATTGACTGTTCCTTAAATGTTTCCTTTTTAGTTCATTCATTTCTCTCAGCATCTTAAAAACAAAAGCTATCATACTTAGAGTAGAAGAATGTTTAATAGTGACTTACGAAAATTAAAAATTGAGGTAGCTGGATGTGGAGGCCCGTGCCTGTAATCCTAGCAATTGAGAGGATAAGTCAGGAGGATTGCTTCATGTTAAAGCCAGCCCAGGCTAGGGTGTGCTCTGGTCCGGGCTGTTCTGCAAAGTAAGGGCTTGTTTCAAACAAAACAAAAATGATCAGACTCATAGTTGGTATCGAGCAGATCACATGATATATGTGTAAGAATGGAGTGCTGGGTAAAGCTTGCTGTCAGTGCTCAGCACAAGCTGCTTCCCTTACTCAATTGTGGTCCAGATTCAGTGTTGTCATTGTCCTCCACTGTCTTAGATATTTTGGACAGGAAGTTTTATAACAAATCTAACAAATGACCTTTCTTTGTACATTTTTCATATACTATTCATGTTAAGGTTATTAAAGATGTTAGGCTTTTAATCAAATTGTAAACTCAATCTTGATAAAAAGCACCTTAAATTTTTCTTGTTAATTAATGAGTGTTCAGCTGCTATATTATAACTAATAATAACAGGATCTTAGTAATAGTCTGACTTATTATATTGCTAAAACTTACAAGTGCTTTTTTAAACAATGCAGTTTTTCCCTGGTGTTAGAAGCTCAGTAGAAGTGTCGCTCACTTTATTATTTGGTGACAGGTGTCTCATTGAGTTGATGATGAGGGAATGACAACTAGTATTTTTAAGAGAGGTACATTTTTAAAAGATTTCATGCTATCCTTTTATTTAAAATAGAATCTGAACTGTCATAACATCATTGATTTCAATATTTTCTTAGATATAATGAAGACCTAGAACTGGAAGACGCCATTCATACGGCCATCTTAACTCTGAAGGTAGCTCAGTGTCCACTAATGGTTTTAAAGTAATGCTTTGTCTAATGAGCTGCTTATGAAATTGACCATTCTCCTTCCCTTCTCAATCAGGAAAGCTTTGAAGGGCAAATGACGGAAGATAACATAGAAGTTGGGATCTGCAATGAAGCTGGTTTTAGGAGACTCACCCCAACTGAAGTAAAGGATTACTTGGCTGCCATAGCGTAATAGAGATGTGCCTGAACAATCCAGAGCTCACACATTCTATCTACTTATACATGTTTAAAGTATGTTTTGTTTGTGCAGACTTATTTCTACATGGTTTAATGGACTCACATTTTTAAAATAATAATAAACTGTTGAAACCAATTTCTAGCTTTTAAGAGTAAAGTTTGAACATCTTTCTCACTTTATCATAGTTGATTTTGGAAATTACATTGCAAGGTAGAATTATAAAAATAACTCTAGTTTTCATATATTTTTGTTATTGGATCTCATTGCCCCTTTTACTACCAATTATGCCTATGTTTTCATAAAAGACAGTACTGGATTTTAATATTACATACTGGCTTTTAGAACTGAGAAATGTGTATATGTTGATAAATTTATGAGACAGGCTACAAATTGTGTTAATCACCTTTTGGGTTTGGATCAGTGATGTTCTGGAGTATTTTGCAGTTGTGCTACAGCCCTGGAATGTTGAGTAAATAAACATGGTGTGCTAGATCCTCTTTGTTTCCATCTCATGTAGGTGATCATCTTTAAAAAGGGTCCCTAGGTTGTGGAGGAACCTTTCTTAAGGGAGAATATAAACATTGATAGTAAGATACTGAAGTCAGAAGTGCACTTTCCTCGTTAGTGTGAGAAGAGCCTGCACTGTAAGGAGGAACTTAGCAGCAAGTACTTAGGCTGGAAACCCCTCTTCTCTGTGGAAGCATGGTACGTACTTGTAGTTCAGTTTCCCACCTCAGGCAGCTCAGGATAAAAGACATTCTTACAGAACAGACTGTTTATGATTGTCATCAGTCTGAAGAGGTCACCAGTTCAGTGACTTAAATGTAATTGAAGAGATTTTGACCATTAGATAAAGTTTAGACAAAGTAGCTTTATCTTAGAATATTCTTTGACAAGATGTACTGTTTTGCTACCTAGTGTCACATACATTCATGTGCTAATGAGAGGCAATAGTATTTTAAGAGATGGGAAGGTGGAACCTTGACCTTCTGGGATTATTTGTGTATTTATTGCATGTGTGTGGTATGTATATGGGCACATCTATTTATGTGAGTACCAGTGATGTAGAAACTAGAGATTGGTGTTAGAGGTGTCTTTCTCAATTACTCAAGACGTTATACACTGAGACACAGAGCTTGTCTGATGACTAATTAGTCTAACTGGTTTGCTCTGAAAATCTCTTGTCTCTGCCTTCTGAATGCTAGGACTAAAAGGCTGCCATGCCTGTCCCACATTTCTGTAGGTACCTTGTATCCACATTCCAGTTCTCACACTTACTGCAGATACTTCAGCTGGTGAACCTTATCCTCTGTCCTACCCTCTGGTTTAAGATATGTCTTAAGGGGCTGGAAAGATGGCTCATCAGTTAAAAGCACTTGTTTTTACAGAGAATTTGGGTTTAGTTCCCAACACCTACATGGTGGCTCACAACCTCCCTTAGTTTTAATTCCAAAGTAGCTGAAATCCTCTTCTGATCTTTGTGAGCACAAGGCACACACATGTGCACAGACACATGCAGACAAAACACAAAATAAATGAAAAATAATGAAAGATGTGTCTTGAGAGAATCCTCTCTCTATATGGGCCTTAGTGTATTTTAATCCAGAACAATTATGAGCATAATATTTACAAGAGTTTTCTAAAGTCAACGTTTACTAACTGGCTGAATTTGAAAAGATACAAGAGCAGTGGTTCTCAACCTGTGGGCTGCCACCCTTTTGGGGTTGATGGACTCTTTCATGGGTTGCCTAAGACATTCAGAAAACATTACAATTCATAACAGCAAAATTATAGTTATAAAATAGCAATGGAAATAGGAAGGTTGAGAATCACTGAATTAGAAGGGGTTTTTTGTTGTTTTTTTCTTAAATTTGATATTGTAGGTGAAAAGACTGGGTTTTCTGCTAGTTTCTATTAAATTTGGTTAGGCCTCTGATGTTTAATATTAAAAAAAAAAAAAAGACAAAACAAAAAACAGGATGATAGTATTTTAGTTTGTTAATTCTAACACTTTGGAGGTAGAGACAGATGGACCTCAGAGCTTGATGCCAACCTGGTCTACAAGGTTTCCAGAACAGCCAGAGATACAAAGAAAAAAAAAAACAACAAAAACTCTTAAAAAAACCAAAAACCCCCAGAAGAATGTCATCAAAAGTAAAGAATATAAATTTAATACAGAAAGTGCAAATAGGCACAGCAGAGGTCATCCTGCAGAAGGTGATGTAACTGAAGCAGGTGAGATTCAGAGTCAGCTTTCTTCTGCCTCTGTTAAATCCAGAGCTGCCCACAATTCCATTCTCTGTTCACAAAACTGAACAAAGTAAGTTTTTTCATTGGCCTTTTGTCCCAGTTATTTCAGAAACCCATTTGATGTAGGGATCCATTGTATTTCTAAACATTCTTAAATCATTTTGGGCTTGTGGATTTTAGTTTTCTTTTAATCTTGTGTATTATGTATCCAGTGTTTATAGCTTCTCCCAACATTTGGTTCCATTTGTATTTGAAAGATTTTTGCCTCTAATCTCTTCCCATAAGTTTGCAAAGTTACTGGAAGAGAAATACAGATGTTATTAAAATTTACATATATTGAGAGGATAAAAGGGAAGAATGAGGATTGCTTTATAATGGAGCACTGAGCACTTCAATGAGCTTTTGTATTTTCAGTGTTTATCATAGAATTTGCTGACTCCTGGTACTTAACTTCACTCACTTTCCTGCCAGTGTCTGCAAGCTTTTCAACTCCTCAGTCTTAACCTCTGCCCCACTGTAAAGAGTAAACTAATACTCAGTGGGAGGGGGTGGTACTTTACTTGGATTAGAATTTTAATTCCTTGGCAACCAATGACCCTTTTATTAGTTACAGTTCTTGTCTGTGACAAAACACTTTCCTCTCTGGCCATTGGAATTTTCAGTATATTGGGATTTCACAATGGTTTTATTTGCTTTTGGTGAGTTTTTTTTTTTTTTTTTTTTTTTTTTTTTTAATTGTTTAAATATGGAATGTTTTAAATGTGGATGACTTGTTCTCTAGTAGGGCATGCTGATCTCTGGATACTGGTTGTAGTTTATGGGCTGCTAAAGCAGGCACTTTTACCATGTTTCTTAATGTCCATTGCACTGAAAACCCAAGTAGATTCTTTACTATAAAATTTAATTCTCTGTAAATTTTTAGCATATTTAATTTTTTTCCTTTTAATTTTCTTGATTAAGGACCTAAAATTTTGGTAGTTGAATATCTGACTCTTGCTTTTTGATGTTTTCCAGTCTTACTATACATTCTAGTCAATTGATGTTAAAAATTTGAAGAGCTGTTTCTTTGCTATGCCTTTTCTTAAGAAACTTATTTGAAGGTTACAGTTTAACTTCTTAAAACTACTTTGTTATACCATCTCTGTCCTCCAAATTCCAAACTGAAGAGTGTTTGGAAGTGTGTGAATGAGTCCATACCTACCTTGTACACTGTGAATGTCAGGTTTCTTTGGAGTTTTTAAAATTTACTTAGTTACTCTTTGGAGGGAGTGGGGGATGGGAACACTGGAGGAGCAAGTAGGCTAGTAGCACCATTGCAGTCAGAAAAACTTCACACTTAACAATGGTGTATATCTTTTGTTGGGCTTTAATCTGCCACCCTTGTTTAACTTGGTCATCATAAACCTATTTTGGGGGAAGAATGAGGAATGGATCAGCTGTGCTGGATGGAAGAGGACTCTGGTGTGTTAAGAAGTCTTCTAAGGAATCTTTAATTCTGCCCCCATCTAGACACCTGAAGTTCTAAAGCCCTTCTGGAGTTTGTACTTCTGGAGTTCAGCAGGTGTTTTAGGCTATGCTGGAGGCATGTAAACCCAGGGGCTGCCTGGGTTTAAATAGCTTGTTTGTGGCTCCGCTGCAAAATTAATCATCTGTCCATCAGTTTATCACTAAATAAATTCGTGCCTAATGTATTTGGAATCGCATGGCCCACAACAAACACTGAAAGAGACATTGGGTAGTGAGATTTGCAGTTATTTCTGTCCTCCAAGTAGCACTGAGGACGAGGAGCAGGGGGTACAAGAGAAAGATGACAGCTTAAGTCTCATATTTAAAATTAGTTTCGCTTTCTCAATTTCTTTTCTGGGTTACTTTGGACACTACACTTGGCTAAATATTCCCAGCCCTTCCTTCGGAAGCTACGCAGTTCTTTGCCCCGTTCAGTTGGAATTAAAGGCTCCTATGTAAAGGCCTGGATGGTGCAATTAAAAGTACTTCCGAGAGGCGTTTGGAGCCTCTGATGGCTCTCCGGTTTTATTTTGCTAAAAAAATAGCCAAACATGACACGCACATAAGTTTTACCACCCAGGATTTAGTGAGAGTGAGACCTAGCCCTAGCCTGCCTCTGCTCGTTCCGGCCAGCTCACCTTCCAGTCACACTGGAGGCGGAAGTCTGATGCCCTCAACAAATATGGCCGCTGCACTGCCGCCTGAGACAGGCCCAAGCTCACCCGGCCGGAATCACGTAATGCCGGAGGCGGGACTCAGCGGGCTGAGTGTCTCAGCAGAGCAAGGTGAGGGCTGGCTGCTGAGCTGTCCCTGCTTACTGCCTCTGTGTGCCCTCGCCATGTGCGCGTGGGGTCTGGCGCTGCTGGTGAGGCCCGGGGGACTGAGGGAGTGAGTGGGGAAGAGGGAGGCGGGATAGAGGAAGGGCTGGGTCGGGTGTCCAGACAGAGGGGTCAGTTCTGCATATTCCTTACTCTGGCCTCTAAGCACTGGGCCGCCGGGAGCCTGCTTGATGCGGACCTGTTGGGCTAGGCTCAGCTATGCAGGTGGACGCGCGGGCACGGGAACCCTACCCTCCCAGGAGCAGCTCGCCCCTGGCCCTCCCACCTCGCTATAGTGCTCTTTTGAGTCCCCCGTCCAGTTCTTCCTTCAGAATGGGAACGGGAGACAAGTTAGCTGTCCCCTTTGTTCTTTTACAAACATGCCAAGTTGACGCCACAAGGAAAAATAACGCAGTCTTGATTCCTTGGCATTTGTATAAAAGACATCAATGGGGTACGATTTTAATCCCATACTTGAGAAGCAGAGGCAGGCAGATCTCTGAGTTCAAGGCCAGCCAGGGATATATATAGAAACACTGTGTCAAGAAAAACAGAACCAAGGAAACAGATCATTTACTGAAGGAATAAAAGGGTTAGGTGGGGGGAGATCTTAGTCTTGCCAATTTAAGAGAGACTCTTGCTTTGGACAATTTGTGGCTTTTTTTAATGTTAAATGATTATTTTTACGTTAAAAAAGTGAATTACTTCTTTGAGAATTTAATATCATGTGTTTTGTTCATATTTAGCCTAGCACCCCCCCCCAGATCTACTCACCCTCCCTACCCGTCCTCTGCCCCCTTCACATATTCTGGATGTATGATCTTCTGCTGGAGACTGTGTGACATACCAGGGGCTGTACTCTTAGAGAAAACCATCTTTCGCTCTCCCAGCAGCTAAAAATGCCAGTAGTTGCCTGGCCAGTGGAGGGATTTCCGTGCTCGGTATTTGGTCTGGCTTGTGCTTGCACAAGTTTTGTGCATGCTGTCACAACCAATGTGAGTTCATATGTGCAACTGCCCTGCTCTGTCCAGAGTTTCCTTGTAGTCATCCATTATTCCCGTCCCTGAGCCTTGTGAAGGAGGATGTTACATGTGTTCCCTTTAGGGCTAAGAGTTGATGCAGTCCTTTATTTCCTGCACCTTGATCAATTGGGAATCACTGTGTTAATTGCCACTGATTGTAAATAGAAGCTTCTCAGGGCTGAGAGATGCATCCATCTATGGATGTAATGATAAGTCATTAGGACAGTTGTTTATTATTAATAATTTTATTTTGTTTTTTTGAGACAGGGTTTCTTTGTGTAGCTCTAGCCATCCTGGAGCTCACTTTGTAGACCAGGCTGGCTTTGACTTGGAGAGTTACCTGCCTCTGCCTCCTGAGTGCTGGGATTAAAGGGATGCACCACCATTGCCCAGCTAGAAGTTAGTTTTATAGTCTATTTAGTAGCATAATAATAGTAAGTTTTCCTCTAGGGCCTATGACCTGCCTAGGTTTTTAGCCTAATAATGATGCCAGGTATGGGTTTCATTTGGTGGATGGGACTTAAATTCAACCATAAACGGTTGGTTACTCCCTTGATATTTGTGCTGCTATTGTACTGGTGGGCATGTCTTGCCAGGCCGGTCATAATAATAACTCCAAGGATTCATAGCTGGATATTATTGAACATTACTTTTCTCTCCTGCTGACCTGCATCTTTGCAGAACTATGAAAACTAGCCATTGGGGATAAAGCTTCCAGGTCTGTACCTGTATGATTTCTAGGTGTTTTCAGCAATGAGGTCTTACCATCCAATTCTGTATGGTGACTAAGAACATTGGCAATGCCTTTGTGATATCTGGGGCTCAGAGGGACCTCACTGGCCAGCAACTCCAGAAGAAGTAACCCATTTCTCCCACTGGGCTTTTTATTTGTTAGCCTACTGTCTAGTAGGAACACATGATGCTCTTACTCTTGGGTTGTGTGTGTGTGTATGTGTGTGTGTGGTGAGAGAGAGAGGGAACACACACTTCAGTGTAGTAGGTTTCTGTGTGTCTCTTTTGAAAGGGCATTAGTGTTATTTCCCCCTCTACCCTATAGTCTGCTCTCACCCAGTTTAACCAATTCCTGTTCTATTTTTCCCTGTAACTCTTGACACCAGTGTATTCCATTTCTCTTCCCTTAAAAGTCCCTCTAGATGGCCCCTTTGGTAATGTCCTGTTCTCTGTGGGTATGTTTTCAGTCCTTTACATATATTCTAGACACTAACCTTCTGTCAGGTGTATAGATGGTAATTCTTCCCCCCCCCCCCCCCCCCATTTTGTAGGCTGCCTCTTTACTCAGATAATGGCATCTTTGCTGAATAGAAACTTTTTAGTTTCTGGTTTCATTTGCTAGTTTTTGTTCTTAATGTCTGTGCCATAAGGTCCTGTTTTGAGAGTCCTTTCCTATCTATACCAATGAGTTCTAGTGTGTATACTCTGTCCTCGAGTAGAGCTAGGCTATCAGATCTTAGCTTGAAGTTCTTGACCCATCTGGAATTGAGTTTTGTGTAAGGTGAGAGAAGGATCAAGTTTGTCTACTTAAGCTGTCCAGTTTGACCAGCACCATTGCTGCAAATGCTTTATTTTCTCCAGTGTGTATTGCCAATGTCTCTACCAAAAATCAAATGGCTTTAGGAGTGGGAGTTCATAGATGATGGGTCCTCAGTTTATTTTCCATTGATCAATGAGTTTGTTTTTGTGTTAGCACTTTGCAGTATAATTTGAAATCTGAGGCAATACTTCTAGCCATTCTTTTGTTGTTCAGCATTCTATTTCTTTGTTTGTTTTTGGTAGGTGCATATGAAATTTAAGATTGTTTTTAGAAATTCTGTAAAGAATTGTTTTGGGAATCTGATGGGGAGTGTGTTGACTATAAGTAGTTTACTTTTGGTAGAAAAAATTATTTTCACATTATTCCTACCAACCTTGAGTGGTCCTCCCAACTTCTGATACATCTTTGATATCTTTTTTTTCAGTGTTGAAAGGTTTTTTGTTTTGTTTAATTTAATTTTTTTAATACAATATTTTTTATTAGTCTTTCTCCTCCAAAATATGTCTTCCGTCCCTCCCACCCAACTTCATGTACTCTCAAAACAACAAAAAAACAAAGGACATAAAAACCATGGAGTCCATATTGTGTTGGTCAGCTATTCCTCAGCATGAGACTTGCCTTGAAGTCCAGATGATATATACATTGTCACTCACTGAAGAAAACTAATATTTCCTCTCCTAGGCAGTAATGAATTACAAGTAGTTTCTTGACAAGAGGTGGGACTTTATGCCCACTTTCTCTTCCCTATGCTAGGATTTTTTTTTTTTTTCTTGCTTGATTTTATCTAGGTCTTGCACATGCTGTTAGTCTCTATTGAGAGGATTCTCACCAACAATCTTCAGGCATCTGTGGGAGGTGCTCAGTACTTTTCCTGTGGCAGTGAGTGCTAGTGGAATTGACACTGTGAGTCTTGGATTCTTACCAGGTATGGGATCCAGAAGGCAGAGATTCATGATCCTTAGATGAGTCTCAGGGATAGGTGGAGTTGCTGGTTTGGGCCTAAGGCCCCTCCCTAGAGAGAGTTGGTTTTAGGTTGTGGAGATGGGTGTAGTTGGTGGCATGAGTCTGGTGTTTGCCTACAGAAGGGACGAATATCAGAGAGCTGGCTGGGGTGGGCAGAGTTGAGTTAGTGGGTGAATCTAGGCTACCCAGCTAGGGATAGGGACAAGGAATTTCAGTGGGATGGGTGGATGCAGTGCGTGGCAGGAGGTTTGGGCTCCCTACCTGAAAAGGGTGTATGGGGAAAGGTGCAGGAAGGCAGGACACTTGTCCATGGGCAAGTTACAGTAATAGGTGGAGTTGGTGTGGGTCCTTGGATAGTGAGAATGGTTGAGGTTGAAGGTGTAGTCTGATATCTTTCTGGAGAAGAGACTAGATGTAGGCTGTACAGAGTGGAATTGGCTGGAGTGGGTAGAGTTGAGTTGGGTGTGGGGAGACTCTGGGTTCCTAGGGGCAAGGACTTTTGGCAGGAATGGTTGTTTGGGTTCCCTAATTGAAAGAGTGTATGGGAAGCTATTTTAAACTTTTAATCTTGATGTTAGGAACCTTTAAAATTTGTCAGTAGTTAAATAGTAAGACTACTTATGGATAGAGATACAAAGCACATTGCCAAACTCCTGCTTTTTATCTT
The DNA here is from genome assembly GCA_004025045.1 of Sigmodon hispidus. NCBI lineage: Eukaryota > Metazoa > Chordata > Mammalia > Rodentia > Cricetidae > Sigmodon > Sigmodon hispidus. The sequence goes on from PVIH01002819.1 coordinate 160,634, forward strand.
GATGTAGGACTGCTATGGATGTCATAGTCTAAAGAAATGAAGGTCTAAACAAGTGTCAGAATCCAGCACACTTCAGGAAGAGTACAAACATCCAGCTTTCTTCAGCTGTCAGAGGAAGGAGGCTCTCCCCAGACCCCATGCACAAAGCCCAGGCTCATATTCTCAGTCTTCTTAAACTTTGTTGCTAGGTTGGACTTTGTAATCATCCTAGCAGCCTAAGTGCATTGAAATGTGCCCTGTTTGTTGTCTTCCATGAGAGGAATAATGCTGTCAGCATGTCTGCACACTCCATGCTCTCTGAAAGAATTGCCATAGCCAAGGAGCTTATCAAAAGAGCAGAATCCCTTTCCAGATCCAGAAAAGGTGGCATCGAAGGTAGCGCGAAGCTGTGTAGCAAACTGGAGGCAGAGCTCAAATTCTTACAGAAAATAGAGGCTGGGAAAGTAGCTATTAAAGAATCCCATTTACAAAGCACAAACCTAACACACTTGAAAGCCATTGTGGAATCGGCAGAAAACCTGGAAGAAGTTGTTAGTGTTCTTCGTGTTTTTGGTTACACAGACACCTTGGGAGAAAAGCAGACTCTTGTGGTGGACGTAGTGGCAAATGGAGGTCATACTTGGGTCAAAGCCATTGGCCGGAAGGCTGAAGCACTGCATAACATCTGGCTGGGCAGGGGCCAGTATGGCGACAAAAGCATCATTGAGCAGGCAGAAGACTTCCTCCAGGCCAGTCACCAGCAACCTGTGCAGTATAGCAACCCTCACATTGTGTTCGCATTTTACAACAGCGTCTCCAGTCCCATGGCAGAAAAGCTGAAAGATATGGGCATATCTGTAAGAGGAGACATCGTAGCAGTCAACTCTCTGTTAAACCACCCTGAGGAGCTGCAGCTGAGAGAGAGTGAGTCTGATGATGAGGGCCAAGATCTGCAGGTGACAAGAGTCGACCGAGAAAATGTTCTGGCACATGTTGCATTTCCAACAGAGGTCAAGGTTGATGTCTGCAAACGAGTAAACCTGGACATAACTACCCTGATCACATATGTGTCTGCCATGAGTTATGGAGGCTGCCACTTTATCTTCAAAGAAAAAGTTCTCACAGAACAAGCGGAGCAAGAGAGGAAAGAACAGGTGTTACCTCAGCTGGAAGCATTTATGAAGGACAAGGAGTTGTTTGCCTGCGAATCTGCTGTCAAGGATTTTCAGTCTATTCTAGATACCTTAGGAGGACCAGGAGAGAGAGAGAGGGCCACTATGCTAATTAAACGAATCAGTGTAGTGCCAGACCAGCCCTCGGAGCGTGCCTTGAGACTAGTGGCAAGTTCAAAAATCAATAGCCGTTCATTAACGATCTTTGGGACAGGAGACACCCTGAAAGCCATTACGATGACCGCCAACAGCGGTTTTGTCAGAGCTGCCAACAACCAGGGTGTTAAGTTCAGTGTGTTCATCCATCAGCCCAGAGCACTGACCGAGAGTAAGGAGGCTTTCGCCGTGCCCTTACCAAAAGACTTCATCAGTGATAGTGCGCACTAGTGGCATCCTCTGAGTGTTGTCATGGAAATATGTTATTTATACCAAAGGCTGGCCTTCCTGTCTATATTGAGAGAAAAAAGTTTATAGTAAAAATAATATTTAGAATTCATATGTTTAAGTAGAAGTTTTCTGTGTTTCTTCTATTTAAGGTCTATAAATTAGGAAAAAAAAAAAAAAAAAAAACCCAAGAGACAATCTTATTTATCTCTGCATTACATCACAAACTACATTATAGCAGGTAAGAGCAGAAATACATCTGTATAAGGCTTTTAGAGATTTTGTAATGCTTTTGTTTGCCTTAGTAGGGCTGTGGCCTCCACTACAGGTAATTGCATCTTATGGAATATGGCTACGTGATTCTTGAATTCATTAAATATCTGGAGAAAACTCTGAGCCCTGCTTTTCATTATATTTATTTATCAGTTATGTCAACTGAAAATGGAAGATAATAGTTATTTCAGAGCCTAAAGTCACGGCTTGCTATTAGTGAAAAGAAAACACTAAAAAATTAAAACTAATACTATAAAAATTTTTAAAGATTAAAATAAAATTAAAATTCTTACAGGAAGTAGAGAATACTTTTAAATATTTAATTTTTAAAAAATAATTGTTTTGTGTCAGAGACAGTCTACTGGGTATGTTTATAGAGTTTATAACTCATGGGAATGAAAGTGAACTTCCATCCGTTGAATCCCGTCTCGTTATTGATGTGCCACTTGTCTTAGTTAGGATTAACTCTTGCAGCAAGTTGGAGAGGAAAGGAAGGTTTATCTGGCTCACATATCCTGAGTCACAGTCAATTGAGGAAACCAAGGCAGGAACTCAAGCCAGGTGGGAACCTGGTTGCAGAAGCCATGGAGGTGCTGCTCCTGCCTTGCTCCTCATGGCTTGCTCAGCCTGCTCTTATAGAACCCAGGACCACCAGCTCAGGGGTGGCACTACACACAATAGGCTGGGCCCTCCCTCATCAATCACTAATTAAGAAAATACTCCACAGTCCTGCCTACAGCTGGATCTTGTGGAGGCATTTTCTCAGTTGAGGTTCCTCCTTCCAGACACCTCTGGTGATGTGAAGCTGCTATTAAATTACCCAGCACACTACTGTAGAGAGGAAAGGCAGCCATTAGTCTTTTTAAGCTAAACCTAGGACATTCAAGGTGAAATACTAATTTGGACAAGTTGAAAAATGTATTTTTTAAAATTAGATTTTACTTTCCAGTCCAAATAACCCTATGATGCAAGTATTTTGAATTGTAAAAAAAAAAAAAAAAAACCTGCCTCATTCTGTTAGCTGATAGCAAGTGATAATATATTACCTCACTCATGAAATGGTGGTGGGGATAGTGAATGACAGCTGCCTTTAATTAAAATAAGTTTTATGACTACAGTGTACTCAATACTTTGTCATTTATGATAAAACAAGTTAACAAAGCAGATATATATCTTTTTCTAAAAACTGAGAATGTGCAAATAGCATTGTCTTTATGAACTGTAGGACTTAGTATTGGAATTTGATATGGCAGCCTGATTGCTGTACTGTACCAGCTTTGCTGAATCACGAGAAAGAAAACTTAATTTCAGGCAACAATGTTGGGGTAAAGTTTGGTTCCCAGGATCTAGGAACACTGAAAATAAATACAAAATTAAATATAGGGTGGCACTTCTGGGCAAAGAGATCACTAAATATATTTCCTCGGGAAGAGGTATGAATTAGGTTTCAAGTTTAGTGTGGGGAGGTATTGTCTAGTTTTAGAAATAAAATTTACAATTTTGCATACCTATTTAAGGCAATGGATCTCAACCTCAGAGCTTTGACCTCTGGCAGATGAATGACCCTTTCACAAGGGTCAACTAAGACCATCAGAAAACACAGGTATTTACAATATAATTCCCAGCAGTAGCAAGATTACAGTTATGAAATAGCAATAAAAATAATTTGATGGTGGGGGATCACCACCACCTGAGGGTACTAAAGGGTAGAGATATTAGGAAGGCTGAAAACCACTGATTTAAGATGTTCAAATGCTTAGTGCTAGTTAGTACCAAACATGGAATAGTTTGATATGGAACAGCAGGTAATTATGTGGAATGCTTAGAATGGAGGCAAAAGATAAGTATGCTCCAAATACTATGAGTACATAATACGGGAATAATTCTTAATTTGGGGCCACAAGTCAACAAGGAATGATGCTTGATGATTTCAGGGGTGAAGCTTTAAAAAGTAGGGAAAAAAGTGTGGTTGAACAATGAAAACCAGGCTAGAGAAATGGAAGGTTTTTTAAGCTTATTTTTTATTATATTGTCATATCTATTACATATATTTTTTGTTTTGTTCTGTTTGAGATTTATTTATATTAAGGTTTTCTTTATTATGTATACAGTGTGTTCTGTCAGCTTGTTTGCTGGCACACCAGAAGACAGCATCAGATTCCATTACAGATGGTTGTGAGCCACTATGTGGTTGCTGGGAATTGAATTCAGAACCTCTGAAAGAGGAGTCAGTGTTCTTAACCTATGAGCCATCTCTCTAGCCCGAAATAGGTGTTTTGTTTATTTGTTTGTTTTTTTAAGGTTGTCAAGGTTGGTTTTGAAGATCATATCTCTTTTAGAAAAACAACAAAACCTGTAGTTTGAAGAAAGTATTTTAAGTGACAATTAACTGTGGGCAGAGTGAGAATGATGGTTTACATAGATACATGCTGCCTTTGAAGCAGCACTGACATGACATTAACATGTATTCATTGAGAGTCTGCCATCTGCTGCACAGAGAAAGGGCTGGAATAAAAGAGACTTGTTTTTCAGAAGGGAGATTGCTCTTCTTGTTTTCTGGTAATCAGTTCCTAAGAATTGAGAATCTTTGCCAACTAGAAAGTGAACCCCCACAGCATTCTGAAGAAACTACTTTCTGAAGGGGCCACATTTGTGGACCTGCTGAACACCATTGTCTCTTTCCAGGCATGCAGAAGCTACAGTTTTAACAATATAATAAATGCAACACATAGATGTGTTCCTTTGGTGAGGCAGTAAGTCCTGGAGTGTAACACACTGTTTTCTCTGGAACGATTCTCTACAGCATACTCCACAAACCAAAGGCCTACTTGAGTTGACTAAAGAAATCAATTCACAATGTAAAAAATGATGGAAATTACAACAGGAATGTCCAGTTAAATGGTAGCTAAAAACTGTCAAATCACGCTAAAAATATTGAATGTCTAAAACATGGTGAAAGGTAAAGATAAAACAAACAAAAACAGCCTCCATTTATACCAGTTGTAGTGGTATATTTAATAAAAATAGCCTGAAATCTCAGAGGACAGAGCCAAGCCATAAAAGCTGGGTGGTGGTGAGCATGCTTTTAATCCCAGCACTTGGGCACAGAGTTAGGTGGATCTCTGAGTTCAGGGGTAGCCTGGTCTACAGAGTAAGTTCCAGGACAGCCAGGACTGTTACACAGAGAAATCTTACCTCAAAAAATCAGACTAGGAGAATTCTGAGGAGCAGAAGAGCAGAGAAGAGCCACTAAAAGAAATAATATGAGAAATCTGCGCTGAAGCAAAGGTGCCGAGCCACGTGGCTAAATATGGATAAGAATTGTGGGTTAGTTTAAGAGTAAGAGTTAGCAAGTAACAAGCCTGAGCCATAGGCCAAACAGCTTGTAATTAATATAAGCTTTTGTGTGATTATTTGGGACTAAATGGATTTGGATCAGTCAGGCAGGACAGAGAAACTTCTAGACTATAGGGAGAAGTGGTAGTGTTTGGGGAACTCTGGAATGAGCACTCTGACTCCGATGATGGTGGCCAAGAGGAGATGTCACTGGTAGATTGAAGCCAGAATAGCCCTGAAAGGCTTTGGATGCTGGATCCAGTTTGTATTCTCATTTTATACTCCAAAACAGTGGCTCTCTAGCTCCTAAATGCTGTGACCCTTTAACACAGTTCCTCATGTTGTGAACCCCCAACCATAAAATTATTTTTGTTGCTTCTTCATAACTTTAATGTGGCCACTGTTATGAATCATAACATAAATATCTGATATGTAGGATATCTGATATTTGACCCCTTTGAAAGAATTATTTAACCCTCAAAGGGTTTGTGACTCACAGGTTCAGACCTGCTGCTCTAAAATGACAAGGCAGAGTGGCAGCCAGCAGGTTGTGAAGGGCCATGGCCCCATTATTTCATCTAATTGTCTGGGTCATTCCGTTCCAGATAGCAAGTGAGGTCAGCTGTGGCAAAGAGGATTCAGAGGCAGTGCTTTAAGAAAATCACTAAGTAAGTAAACTAGTGTCTAATAATTGCCTTTTCTACCTTATTCTACTTCAGCAGGCAAAAGAGAAGGTATGTTTAAAAAACCCACCGTATTCAAGAAAGATAACTTTAAACTCTGGTTTTGGAAAAGTAAAGCAACTTTCTTGTAAGTAGTAAGAAATATAAATTGAGGCTGTGGAGGTGGGTCAGCTGGTAAAGAGTTAGTTGTGTGCCTCTTAACCTGAGTTTGGTTAAGCCTACCTGGTCCAGATGCTGCAGTACACACCTGGAGCCCCACCTTCCTACAGAAGGATGAAGGGCAGACAGAAAAGAAACCCAGGGAAGCTCACAGGCCAGGTAGCCGGAAGTATGGTGCAGTGTGGCAGAAGGAGCAAGGTACTCTGACCTCACAGGTGGGACTCGGTAACTCATTCCTAGGAGCTTCCCTATGACCACTATCCCTGCCCAATGACAAGTTTCTGTGTACACACACACACACACGTTTAAAAGGAAAAAGGACTGTAACTGCTGTAGTAAATCAAGATGATTCAATTCCAAATGAGGTTTTAGGAAAGAGAATAATGTAGTCCATATAAGAAAAAGTAAGTCAAAAGAATTGCCAAAGAAGCCTATAAACCAAAGAGCATGAAGAAAGAGAACCTTAACATGCAAGCTTTGGAGAAAATTAATTGTAGGTGAGTATATTATCTTGGTAAGTTTAGAAATGCCCTTGTATTGTGTGGAACTATTCTTCAAGCCAAACCACTGCTATCAAGAGCTCTCATTACAGATAGACTTGTTGACTATTGATTTTTTTCCCAGGAAGAAGGAGAACACTGAACCATTAGACCCTCATATCAGTGTCTAGCCACCCCTCCCAACTGGCTGTGTGCAATTCATGCATGCCTTAATTGCATCTAGCCGTGGGAACTCTGGGAGAGGTTAGGGGAGGGGACTTTCTCTACATAGCAACAAGGAAGCCATCACCTTTGCTGGGTGCAAAGTATCCAAGGTGGCTGTTTTGTGGTCACCTAAAACTGGGGCCCTTAACTCTTCACTCATTGTTCTGTGAGTAAGCCTAATGAAAGCATTGGTTTTCCAGGGTGAACTGTGGTAGCCTCTAGCAGGTTTGTCATTGGAACCGTATTTGTGTGTGTGTGTGTAGATATGTTTTTTAAGTCTTCCTCATAAAATCTTGGAACACATTGGAATAATTTTCTTAGGAAGTACAAATTAAATCAATGAAGAGGGATAAAGGCAGAAGAAGCAATAATGGAGATCCTTTTTAAAGTAGGTAAGCAATTTTCTCCAAAAATGTCCTGGTCTAGTCAGCTTTGTCAGGTAAGTTTTTAGTTTTAGTGACTTTAGCTTTAAAAGTAATATGGCGCACACCTTAACCTTAAGTGGGGCTGCAATGTCTCACATGGAAAGAAAGGGTCTTGTGAGGTGCAGCTTAGCATCTGTTTTAGTGGTTGGTTGAGCATCACTGTACTGCGAATGTTTCCAGATTTATTTTCTAGGATATGAACATAGGTCTGATATTCAAACCTGGCAACATAGTATAAAACAGAAATTATAACATGTTATCATTTTGAGAATACACATCTCAGATAAAAATAATAGGAGCAAAGCAAAACCAAACAAAAATCTTCATCTCTGGGAATCTTGTTCCCAGGAGAAAGAGAGTAGAGCACCTACCTTAACAATTGGCTAATCCTCCCACTCAGGAATTAATCTGTATAGTAAGCTAGCATAAGGGCAAGCTAGTTGATTCTTAATGTCCCATGCAGAGAGCAGAGGAAGTTCTGTGTGAGGAGTCCTCAGTGGATGTGTGCTGCCATGGACACAGCCATGCCAAGACCCTAGCTTCAACCCTCCCCCACTCTGAGTAAGACTCAGAGAAATGACAAAGCCTTCCTCAGGATAATCCACCACCTCTGGTTCTTAACTTTTTTTTTTTTTTTTTTTTTTTTTTTTTTTTTGGTCTTCTCTTCCACATAGATTCCTGAACCTTGAGGGAAGGGATGTGATATAGACATTCATCCCATTAAAGTTAGAGTACTATGTCTCTCTCTATGCTCATTATCCAGCTGTGGGTCTCTGTGTTAATTACCATTTATTGCAAGTGGTATACATGTGTATATACACATGTATATCTATGTACATACACACGTGAGAGATTCAATATATGAGAGAAAACGTAAGATATTTTGTCTTCCTCCATTATCCTCTTTTATACCACCTTCCACTTTTTAGAATCTTGTCTCTGTCTTAGAGTTTCTGTTGTTATGAAGAGACACCATGACCATGGCAACTCTTATAAGGGAAAACATTTAATTGGGGTGGCTTATAGTTTCAGAGGTTCAGACCATTATCATCATGGTGGGAAGCATGGCAGCATGTATGCAGACATGGTGTTGGGGTAACACCTGAGAGTCCTACATCTTTCAGGCAGTAGAAGGTCAACTAAGATACTGGGCAGTATCCTGAGCACAGGCCATACCCACTTGAACAAACTAACAGCTCCTGATAGGACCACTCCCTATGACATTATAAGGGCCAATTCCATTCAAACTACCACATTCCCTTATGGTGTGTACAAATGTATGAAGGTAAACTTGGTTTTTCACATTGATCAAACACCAGCAGTGTGTCACAGCAAACAACACTCCTCTCTTCTTGTTACCTCACACTCCATTTTTTTTCAATTGGCTACAACCTGACTGAACATTAAAATCTCACAGTGAACTCTTTCTCTGACAATAACAATCTTCCAACTCCCGTCTATTACAATGTTCCCTGAGCTTTAGGTATAGGAATTGTTTTGTGGATGTACCTCTTTGGACTGGGCTCCACAAATCTGTAGTCTGATTGATTGTTTCCATGAGCGGGGTAAGGACAGGTTTGTAATGTAGTTGGGGTCAATACTAGTTTACTACAGTGTTGATTGTAGGTTCTCCAAGGTCCATAACTTCACCAGCTCTGGGCAGTTGGCTAGGTTTCCAGTACCAAGCATGCTTTCCCTCTTGTTGGAGTAGTCTCAAATCAACAGCGATGGAGTGCTGTTGGTTACATCAAGGTATTGGTACTATTATTGCATCCCTAGTGTTTCTTTGCTATACTGGTCATTGTTATGGTTCATACGCACATAGCTGGGTAGGACAGTTATTGTATACCACCTTAGGAACTTTGTATAGCACATTTTTGATACCATAAAAGCTAATCCTCAGGGAGTCAGTTTTAGCTCAGAGACTCCTGGGTTCTATTCCTGAGATACATGGTGTCTTTAGCAATAGGGACTTGCCTTCTTTAGGGAGGCAACCAAAGGCAAAGGCAACAATTTGTAATGTTTTGGGAGTCTCCTGGTCAGCCCTGACCAAAAAATTAAAAGAGGCATCTCATGCTTTGTGTTAGGGTTTTGGTTAGGTGGGCTTTGGCTCTTGGAGGGAGCTTTGTCAGGCTAGATGAGAAAATTTCACTTAAGCTATATATACATATTTATACATGTGTTGCAGTGTTTGTTGATAGTTAATAGTATGGTTTTTTTATGACCTTTTCAGACATCCTTATCATTTTATACTCCTCTGTCCTGTATTTATTGCCCTCATTCTAATTAGACCACTTTTCCACATCTCCCTATCGGATCACTTATAACCTGCTGTTACCCTCTTTGTTGCTCCCCACCCCCTATACAGACAATGGTCCTATTTCCCTATCCTGGTTTCTGTGGCACTTCAGAATATGTACTTACACCTGAAGATTTGAAACTAGGAGCCTCTGATGAGAGTTAACATGGGACATTTGTCTTGCTGGGTCTGGGTTCACCTCAATGTGAGATTTTCTAGCTTCATCATATACTAGCAAAGATCATGATTTGATTTTTTTCTTAGAGCTGAAGAGTGTTTCACAGTGTATATTTTCCATTGTCATTGGCTGAAGGACATTTAGGTTGTTTGCATTTTCTAGCTATTGTGAACAGAGCAGAAATGAACATGGCAATTATCTGTGGAGTAAGAGTCCAGTCTTTTCGACATGTGCCAAGGAGCACTATAGCTGGGTCATATGTTCTCTTTTTAGCTTTTTGAAAATCTCTACAATGATTTCCATAATGGCGTCACTAGTTTGGCACCCCAACAAAGGTGAAAGAGGGTTCTCCTTTTCTCCACATCACTGCCAACATTTGTTGGTGGTTGTTTTCTTGATCTTTGTTATTCTGATTGGGGTAAAGATCAAATCTCAAAGTTGTTTTGGTTTACATTTCCCTAACTGCAAAGATGAACATTTTTTGAGTTATTTCTTTTCTTTATTTGAAAACTCTGTGTTCATGTTCCAGACCCAGTTTCTAAAAATGGGTCATCTGTTTCATTGATTATTTGTCTTTTGAGCTCTTTGTATATTCTTAATACAATTCTCTGTCAAATGTATAGTTGGCAAAGACTTTAGCCTCTTCTGTGGGCTAACTCTTCACCCTGTTGGTTGTTTCTTTAGCTGTGCAGAAGCTTTTTATTTTTATCAAGTACCGCTTGTCAGTTGTTAGCCTTAATTCTTTTTTTTTTTTTTTGGAGAAAAAAATGTGAGCTCATTTTATTCATTTCTTAGTAGCAGGTATCAGGGTGGGGAGAACACAATGGAGTGCTGGGAATCAGATCTCTCTGTGGGGAGGCTCAAGCTTCCCAGAATCCTGTATCCCTCCCCACTTTGGGCACTTGGTGTGGGCGTGAGAGGGCAGAAGTAGAGCGTGATTGACAAGGCAGACAAAAGGCACTGGTGGGTTACATCGTGGGCCCATTGGAGAGGAAGGCTCTTTCCGGGACCCAGGTAAGGCCAGAGGCTCTCAGCGCCCTCACATCAGTCCTTTCCTTTCCCTTTCTTGACTTTGGTCTTCGACTTGGTCTTGGAGGTGCAGGGTTTGGTCACGCGGATGGTCTCCTGGCATTGGGCATTGTAGCGAGCCTTCTTCAGAGTCCCTTGGCGGCCTTTGGTGCCCGTGTCCCCATCACACGCTCCCCAGCTCTCAAACTTGTATTTGCAGTCGGCTCCAAATTCCTTCTTCCAGTTGCAGGGCACCCTCTCGGAAACCCATGCCGCAGTCTTTGCTGCTGGGGGTGCAGGGCCCCCAGGTCCACTCCGAACACTCGCTCCCCAGGCTACCCTTCTTCACCTTGTCTTTTTTTTTGGCCACCGCAGATGTGAGTGCCAGGAGGACAAGGGCTAAAAGGAAGTAGCCTTGGTGCTGCATCTCGCTCAGTGCCGACGATGCTTTGATCCCTCCCACTCCGGCCCCATTAGCCTTAATTCTTAGAAAAATAAATCCTACCCAGAAAGTCCTTTCTCACAACTATATCACATTGGATCATGCCTGTATTTTCTTCTAGCAGTTTCACTGTTTCAATTTTTAGATTTAAGCATTAGGTCAGATGGAGTTAGTTTTGTTCAAGGTGATAGATACAGGTCTAATCTCACTGTTCTACATGTGGATGCACATCCAGCTTTCCCATACCACTTGTTGATGATGCTTTCTTCTATTTCTTTAAGGCTATTTTTCATATCTTCTTTGAGAGCTTCGATGATCATCAAAAAACAATTTTTGGTGTTGCTTCCTTCTGTTTCCTCTTCATTGCTCAGTTCAGGTCTTGTATTTGTAAGATCGCCACTCTCTTCTGGAGTTACCATGTTGTTCTTTGTATTATTATGTAATTTTTTGCACTGACGTTTGCCCATGGCTTCAGTGGTTCACAATTAGATGGCTCCTGGTCAGTTGTGGCACTTGGGCTTGTGTGCCTCCTGTCACCTCTCTGGGCAGGGTCTGAGTCTGTCCTTCAGAGACCCCAGAAGTTATCTGTTCGCTCAGATGGAGGTCGAGGTGGGTAGCCGTGCAAATTCCCTCAGCAGCAGCTGTGGGTATGGTGACAGGCAGACTTTATCTGCACCTGCTACAGAGTCATGCTTTCTTTTTTCCCCTGGCATACGTTTTTGACATGTTTTTCAAGTATTAAATGGCTGAAGTTATGTATACTCACATTTGGGTCTTCAGGTTTGTTCTATTGGTCTACTGTCTCTTTGTGCTGATACTATATTGTTTTTATTACTATGGTTAAACATACTGGCTTATTTATGATTTCTGTTGTAGCGATAAACACCATAACCGAAGAACAACAACAAAACCCCAGAAACTTGGGGAGGGAAAGGTTTGTTTAGTTTATACTTCTCTATCACAGTTGCTTATCTAAGGGAGTTTGGGTAGAAATTCAAGGCAGGGACCTGGAGGCAGAGATTGAAGCAGAGGCCATGGACGAATGCTGCTTATTGGCTTGTTCTCGTACTTTGCTCAGTCTACTTTCTTATTCTACCCAGGATCAACTGTCCACGGTGGTACCACCCAAAATGATCTGAGCCCACTTATATCAATCATTAATCAGGAAACTGCACTACAAACTTACTTTTCTACAGACAAGTTTTCTCAACTGTGGGTCCATCTTCCCAAATTATTCTACTTTGTGTCAAGTTGACATAGAGCTGTCCAATGTAAGTATGTGCCTACATTTTATGGAGGATAAAACAGAGAAGAAAGAGTTAGAATTGGGTACAAGAGTCAGGTCTGGTGACCTACAGACCAGGCCTCTGGCTTTACATGACATTATTTCTCTATTGACTTGGTGAGGTGGCCAGAGTGGAGGACAGTGGGTTATTTTTCAATTTACTTTGAAAAAAGACCTTTCGGCCAAGGGATGGTTTTAAGCTCTGTGAATAATGTTGAAAAAGCCCTATTAGACAGCAAAAAGAAATCCAAAGCACTCCTTTGACAGGCTGTCAGCCAAACAAAGGGAGTTAATTGTCATGTGGCTTCCAAACAGGGCTCCATGGGCTAGGGTTGTAGATCAGTGGCAGAATGTTTGCCTAGCATGCCAGAGGCCCTGAGTGCAGTTCCCAGCACACTGCAAAACCTAAACCAAATCAAAACATAGTAAGTTCAAGAAGCATGTCTTTGGTCATTAGGAAGCCTCAAATTCCTTAAAAGGAGTCAGAAGAATATTGTGTTCATCAAGTAATAAAGAGTAGTTAAGAGGCCAACAAGAGTGTAGATAATATTGTCCTTTATTCTTTTGCTAGGACATGTCCACAGCTCTGTAATCAAAAGTTTTGTACCCTGATGTATTTTGGAAAAAAGACCATTTTAGATTTAGGAAGAAGCATAGAATGTACGATGCACTCCTGTATCTGGAGTATCTGGAGACCACGGTCATATATCAGCAATGGAACATTTATTTGTAATAACTGTGGTTAGTTAAAACATAGGGATAATTGGTCAGTTCAGTTCAGCTTTTCATACTCATGACTTAATTTTATGGGTCTTTTAGTACTTTGTGGTTCTGAGTATTTCAGATAGAGGACTGGGGGAAGTATAATTTTTTATTTATTTATTTTTTTCAGACAGTGTCTCACTGTGTAGCTCCAACTGGTCTTATTGTGGCAATGCAGACCAGACTAGCCTTATACTCACCAAGATCTGCCTGCTGAGTGCTGGGATTAAAGATGTGTCAACACAGCCAGCCAAAACTGAATTTGTGTGATGTTTTAATCTGGACGCATTTCCTAGAGTTAGCTGAAATTGTTATTTAAAAATCATGTTCATAGAAAAGCCCCCAATGTAATTCTAGTTTTTCTCATTCTCACCTTACAACATTGGCTCTCCAAGTATAGTGTTCAGTTTGAATAAAGCTACCCAGAAGGAAACAGTGAGACTGCAGGGGAAATGCTTCTATGCATCACACCTGCAAGAATAGAAGTCGTGAAACAGTACAGGGATCCCAGGGAACTATTGGGAAAGGACTCAACCACTTTTCTTTCATACATCGGAATCCCAAGAACATAGAGGCTGCAAGGACCAAAGGCTTTGCACCCAGCACCACGTGGACCTACTGCAGCTAGAGGGATCTGAGCTCTTCACATTCCTACTAGGTTCAGCTGTGCTAGCAGGTCGCCCATCAGTACCTTCTCTACTTCTTAGTTTGTATCATTTAATTTCCATTCCTGCATGTATTTCTTATGACAATTTGCTTTTGCTTATATGTTGCTCAGTTACACTTTAGGGTTGTTGTTTTTTACAGCTCTTGAACTTCATCTCTTTTAACCCCTTCTTGTCTATACATCTTCTTTCTCTTTTTCTTATCCCTGCTTCTTTTCACTGTGTCATCATAACCTTCACAAGCTTAGCAGTCTCTAGAATTTGTGAACCATAACAGTCTCCTGACACCTTCCTCCTAGCTACTTCATACTCTTGATGTTAGAATCTTGTTGCGTTCCTGGTGCTTTTCAGATGGAAAGCCATTGAGTACTTGCAGCTGCTGCCCAGGTGACACCCGCCCTCTTCCAGAGGAGGTCTCCTCCATGGAGACCTGACATGTTTCCTGACTCTGGATCCTGCTATGTTTTTCTTCCCTCTTAAATTCAAATACCGAGGTTTGGTCTAATTATACTCTTGAGTCCATTTACATTATTGGTTTTGGTCAAACTCTTTTGTTTCATTTTAAACAGTTAATTTTAAAAATGTTTCTACCTTTTCTCCCAACCCTACTCATTCTCAGCCTTTAACATCACCCACTGTAATGGTTGTGTTGTGTGTCATTGAGTCTATGTCAGTCTTTATGAATTCTGCTATCTGAAAATGTAATGTATAAAACCATAAACATAAATTACTCAATCACTTTAAAAACACTGTTATTGAACATTATTTGATTGTTATTCTTTTTCAAAAATAATGTTCTGGAAAGTTTACCTTTTATTACCATTGAGGAGGGAGGTTTTAATCAATCTATGAGAGGGTGAGATTTAGCAATTATCTTGAAAAACCAACAGATATAAATGTGACAGTTATGCCGTTTGGAATATAGAGGTAAGAAAGCACTAGCCACTTCTACATACGAAGAAGCCATGGCTTTGTCTTAACTCTTATTGGCCACATGGGGGTGCTCCAAGTCTTTTCTGTATAGAGTAGTCGCCTTTCAGCACACAGGCACACATTCACGGCATCTACGCATCTACGCCAGCCTTGTTTTTAACCTGGTTGTCTGAGGTAGACCTTGTCACTAAAATCTCTCAATTTAGAGTAGGGCAACATTCCAAGGTTATCTTATAAAAACTGTTTGTAACTTTGGAGCTAAAGAAAGGAACAAATTTGCAAAAATAAAAAAAGCCATAAATGTCATTTGTTCTACACTGCAGCATCAGTTAATAAAATTTCTTTATTTATTACCTGTTGTTCTTGGTCCTCCTCTTGCCCAGGGTTTAAGGTGCTTCTGTGTACTTTGTTTTTCTTTTAAACCTTTATTTCTTTGTACTGTATGTGTACAGCGTTCTGTCTGCATGTATGTCTGTGTACCACATTGATGTCTGATGCTGGGCGGCGAGGCAGGCATAGAGGAGGGTGGCTAGAAAAGGATACCAGATCCCTTGTAACTAGAGTTACAGATGGTTCTGAGCCGCCACATGGGTGGTGGGAATGAAACATGGGTCCTCTGAAAGAATAGCCTATGTTCCTAACCACCAAGCCATCTATCTCTTCAGCTTGAGTTTTTAAGGAGCTTTGAGCACTTTGATTTTCCTAATTGATGAGACTGTCAGATGTACATTGAGAAAATACCACAGCTTATTCATGTGCACCTTCTACAATATGTCTTGAGTATGTGATATCTTCAACAATATGTCTTATTATTAAGTTCTAGAAGGTAACCAACTATATTGTCGATATTCTGTAATGTTTGGGGTGGTGCGCTATGGACCCCATTGATCAACAACTCAGAAATAATTTGTTCCCAGCACTGGGCTTTTTATTTGGTAATGTGATACCTCATTGGTATACTGAGGTATCTCATTTTAGGGTTAGTGTAACTTCATTTAAACTTTAATATATATAATTAATTAATATGTATAATATATACATATGGGAACATCTACAGTATAGGTCTGCATATGGATTTTTCTTTTTTTTTCTTCTTTCTTTATTTTGTATTTATCAAAAAAAAAAACACAGTAAAAAGAATTTAAAATGTGGAAGAGTTAACAATAACTATACAGAGGATAAGAATGATAGGCATGGCTTATCAAGGGAAGAAATACAAATAAGATTGCTACACCTATATTTTCTTTGTGTTTATCTTTCCCTCTGAATTTTTTTTTTTTCATCCCTGTATATCCTTATTCAAGGTCTCTTCCCCCTCCCAACACATCTGGTCATTTTTTTCCTCTGCAACTCCCCATCCCCTCCCTGGTCAGGGAGCAGACAGTCCCATGGTCCCACTGACCCAGTAATGCTTAGATCAGTCTCCACTTCTGGCCAAATCCAGTTCTTTCCCCGCTCCCTCAAGAGTGAGTCAGGTGTTCCTCTAGGTGGAGTGGGATCCAAAGGGTCAGTCCAGGGTGTTTCTGATCCCAAGCTGTTCAGTGGTTGTGGTTTGCCGCTTGGGCATGTTTGACTTTTTTTCTTGTTTGTTTGTTTAGAGACCACTAGTGAGTGAGTACATCCCCTGCTTATCTCTCTGAGTTTGTGAGACTTC
>PVIH01002820.1:0-116324 GCA_004025045.1 Sigmodon hispidus
TCAGATGTGGTGGGAGGGGGAAGAGACCTTCAATAAGGATATACAGGGATGGAAAAAAAAATTCAGAGGGAAAGCTGAACACAAAGAAAATATATGTGTAGTAATCTTATTTGCATTTCCACCCTTGATAAGCCATGCTTATGATTATTATCCTCTGTATAGTTATTGTTAACTCTTCGACATTTTTTTTTAAAAAAAATTCTTTTTACTGTTTTTTTTTTGATAAATACAAAATAAAGAAGAAAGGAAAAAAAAAAAGAAAAATAACAATGTACCGAGAATCTATTTCTAAATATATAAATAAACAGTTAGCAGGGGTTAGGGTTTGTCTGCTGAACTGTGGAAAGTAAAAACTTGTATAAAAGGGAGGAGTCTAGATCAGTGGTTCCCAATCTTCTAATGCTGTGACCCTTTAGTACAGTTCCTCATGTTATGGTGACCCCAACCATAAAATTATTTTTGTTACTACTTCATAGCTGTAACTTTGCTACTGTTATGGATTGTAATGTAAATATCCGATATGCAGGATATCTGGTATTTGAATTTCAAAGGGGGTCTAGACTGGCATTTTAATAGAGAGGTGTTCTTTTAAGTATTATTTTTATTTAAAAAGTTTTTTTTTTCCATATCTACCACTGTTCCCCCTCCCTTCCCTCCTCCTAGTCCTCCCTCAGGCTCCCTCCTATCCCATTCCCCCATCATTCCCCAAGGAGGGCAAAGAATCCCAAGGTGAGTAACTTCACTCTGGCATATTCAGTTGAAGTAGGTCTGAGACCCTCATCCCAGTATCAAGGCTGAGTTAGGCATTCCTATGTAGGTAGTGGGCTCTGAGATGACAGTTCATGCCCCAGGAATATACCTCATTTGACTGCCGTCTATCTTTGGAGGGTTTAGTTCTTTTCTATGAAGTTTCCTCGGCTGTCATTTTAGAGTCAGTGAGCTCCCAATAGTTCAGGTCAGCCATCTTTGTGGGTCCCCTCCTCATGATTCTGATCCCTTTGCTCATATACTCTCTCCTAGAGAGGTTTTGTTCATAGAAATTGTCCGGTTGTCTGACAGTGTGCTTATAAAGTCCATAGTTTATTGCAATGATATGTGTCTTAGGGTTTCTATTGCTGTGAAGAAACACAGAAACTCTTAGAAAATGTTTAAATGGAGAGTTCACTTACAGTTCATAGGTTCACTCTATTATCATCATGGTGAGACATAGTGGCCTGCAGGTACTAGAAACGAACTGAGAGTCTTACATCTTGCAGGAAACAGGAACTGGTCTCCGTATCACAATGAGCAAAGTTTGAACATACATGAGACCTCAAATCCCACCTCCACAGTGACACAATCTGTCCAATAAAGCCATACCTACTCCAGCAAAGCCACACCTCCTGACAGTGCCACTCCCTCTGGGGGCCAATTTCTTTCAAGCTACCACAATACATGAAAAAGAAATCCTTCCTTTAAGCCAGGTAGGTGTATGATGTGTCCAGCAACAAGTCAGTTGTTCTTCATTAGACTTAGAGTAAATTTTGAATAGAAAACCTTTTTGAGGACATTTTTTTCCCATGCCAGACCCTGTAAACCAGCATATTAGGTAGAAATGGCCATTGAATCCAGTAGTGTCTTCAGTAGTTCTACAAGAATTCTTCAGTGACTATTGGCTTCATTATACCTTTCTGGATAAATTAAAGTTATATGTCGAGATAGATAATACAAGTCCAGTGCTTTTGAGTCAAAGATGAAAAATGGCCATTCAGGTTGGTGTGCAATTAGAACAAAAGACCATTTGAGGCAGTCAGGAGTAGTCTTTCTTCTCAGACTCTTTCTACCAAGCAGTGGGAGCATGAGCATGGGAACAAACGTGGATGCAGAGTTAAAAGCCTAAGGTTGACACCATCAGCACTGGGGAGCTGTGTGACACAGAAAGGGCAGTACAACCTTCTTTTTTGTCCTTGGTTTCCTTCTGAAATTAGAAAATCTCTCCGTCTTTAATTCTGGCCTCTAACAGTAAAGCTAATTTACTATTCAGGTCAGTGATGGGAATTGTCAAAGTAAGGGCTGTGATAATCTTCTGGAGTTTGAGTATGTCCTAAATGATGGATACTGGTTTGAGAAATTGTGCTTTTTGTAATTCAAAGGCCTCTTAACCTAAGCCCTTTAAGTAATTTCCATAATCCCTTATGAGTAGAATTCAGAAAATATATCTTATTTTCGGCAAAATAAGTTCAGAACTTAGAAATTTAAAATGAAAAGGGAAGAAATGTATAAAATCTAAAAAGGCTTTAGTGGCTATCCAATAAACTTAGAAACACTCATTTTAAAAGAATGCGTACCCTTATCACCACACTGGCTGAAGTACATATAACTTATATAGTGATCTCAGTAATCCATATGTGGGGAAGACTTCAAGCCTATTTCTAACTCTGTGTTTCTGTTCTCCAGTGTGGATACATGTATTTTCAGTTATCTATTTGTAAGTGTATTTTAGTGTATTTACCATTGCTATAACAAAATATATGAAGCTGGATAATGTGCATGAATAACTGCATTTGACTTTCTTTTTGCATTTGTTATTTTGCATTCATTTCCATCAAGGATATGGCATGAGGACTGACTTCAGTGAGAACTTGTGAGAAGACAGCATCACAATGGTAGATAACTGTGTATGAGACAGAGGAGACTATATAGCAAGACAGCAGGACAGAAAGTGAGAAAGAAAGCCTCTTCTTTGTATAATTATTCATTATCAAGAACTGAAAAGGGTCTCATGAAAATCACATTAATCTCTTTCATGGATATTTACCTTCAGTGACCTAGTAACCAACTATCCTCTCAATAATGTCCACCAGTTAAAGGCACCTGCCATTTAATACACCATACTAAGGAAAAAGCTTCCAATATGTAAAGCCTTGGTGAAGAACCCACATCTAAACAATAGACATGGATTACTCTCCTTTCACAGGTCAATCGCAATACCAGTGACCTCATGTCCCTCATTCTCCACAGTGCACTGCACTTAGAATTCTCCACTATAAACCAAGTGTAGATGTAGAATACCTCAGCCTGCAGAGATGAGAAGGTAAGCCTCATAAACATTCAATAATGTGATAACCAGGAGTTCCAACCTACGTTTATGGAACCCTAAAATACAAATAACATTTCCTCCTTCAAACATTATTCATTTTACTTTTATTATACAGTAATGTTCATTGTAACACAAAACTGAAATATCTGTAAAGAGAGAGGTAAAGTTTCTGGAGAGGCTCACAAGCTGAGGAGCTATTACCAGATGATGATAAGGGTTTCTGAGAAAGAAAGAGTCAATTTTCTGTAAGAATGTAGCCCCAGTAAGTCAATCACACTCCACTGGACAGCACCTACCCAGGAGTAAATAGACAGCACAAACTGAACTCTGTGGGTTATTTAAAAAGAAAAACAAGACATGAAGTTGGAAAAGGTTTTAGGAGGTACATCTGGGAGGAGTTAGGAGAAGTGAAGGGAATATGATCAAAGAACATGAAATTTTTAATAAATTAATAAAAATATTATATTAAATTCAAAAAAGAAAATATAATAATTGCTACTGAACACTAGATGCTAGTTATTTTAAGAGCTATTTATGGAATGTTAGTCTTCTATATTTATGTTTGTTTTTCTACTGGCTATTACTATTGTCTCAAAATTTATGCTCATTTTTTCTACATTTGCAAGTTGATATACCTTGGACTTACTTTCATTTAGTCAAGCTACATGAAGCTCTATTTTCTTCTACATATAATTATCAAATAAAGTATCTTTTGGTGATGAATTAAAAACCAAACATTCCATTCCTTAAATTTAGTTCCCATTTGTGACTGGGTTTATTTCATGGCACTTCTATCCACTGGTCTATTTATCTGCCACTCAAGCAAAATATTCTGATTATAATGTCTATAGGAGGTTAAAAGAGGTCTCTTCACTAAATATATGTAGCATTCATGTTAGACCCTACCTAACTGATCTTACTTGGTCAAAGAGCCTTTGCAAATGTGAGTAAGCTAAAGGAAGTGGACAGGAGGAAATGACCCAGGATTACTGGTGGGACATCTGTGCCTGTGTCCTTATGAGAGAAGATAGAGTTCAGTTAAGGCACCAAGGACAGCCAGCATTATTCTATAGGCAGAAACTGCAGTGACGTAGCTTCAGGCAGAGAAGACTGGTGCCTGAGGCTAGAATAGACAAGGAAGGGAGAGAGGCCTCCAGTATCCCTAGGCATATCTTCACTTCTGACTGTTGGCTTCCAGAGCCTGATGAAAAGCATTGCTATTATCTCTGGCCACCAGATCATGTAGGAATTTCTTGCGACAGTAATAGGAATCCAATGCAGTAGCTCTTTTAAAAACTAAAAATTTTGCTAAATGTGTTAATGTACTGAAGAAATAGCTCACTAGTTAAGAACACATGCTATACACAGCATGAGGAGCAAAGTTCAGATGGCAGCACCCATGTAACAAGCCAGGCATTTCATGCATACATGTAGTCCAAGTTGTGCGGAGGTTGGATATAAGAAGATCACTAAGGCTTCTCAATGTCAAGCCTAGCCAGGAATAACTAGATTAATTAAAAGAACTTGCCTTAAAAAAAAGTCAGAAAGTGATAGGAAAGAATGTTGGATAATCTATTTCTAGTCATTATTCTTTTTCAAAACTTTCTTGGCTTTTTAAGTTGCTTAATTTGGAAATTTGGCCAAGTTTAATTTATATTAAAATTGTACTACATCTATATAATACATTGAGGTAAGTTGGGACTTTTAAAATATTAGTCTTCCTTTACAGGAATGTGATATTTTTCTTTCAATTAACTTAAATCTTATTTTATACTCTTGAATAATATTTAAGGGATTTTTTGTCTTTTCTGAACTATTCTTCCACATTTTATGCTCATAATTTTGTTTTATCACTAATAATAATTTATTCCTATTTCTAATTTGCTATTTCTCTTATAAATAAAGATTGTTGATCATACATATTTATTTAATCCCATGAATCCCTAGTTTCCATGAACTTACCCTATCGTCCATGTTCATTGCTGCTGCTCTAGTCACAACAGTGAGAAAATGGAAGCGGCCTTGATGTCTATCAACTGATGAAAATAATAAAAAAAGTGGTACATTTATACAATAGAATAGTAACAAAATTATGAAATCCTTAGCTAAATGGGTAAAGCTGGAAATGATTATTCCTAGTGCAGAATCTCTGATCCAGAAAGACAAACACTGAATGTTTTTCTCATTTGTGGATGTTAGCTTATAATCTTCAGATACGTGTGTTTCATTTGGAATAGCTATAGAGTTCATGAAATTAAGTAGGGGTCATGGAGGATGTTTTCAAGGGCAGGGAGATAGAAACTAGAACACATTAATATAAAGGGTCCAAGAGGAATAATAAACAGAAGAGTTAAATGGGGAGGGGAATGGGAAAGCAGTTGAAGAAATAGTACAAGGAGGGAGATTTATCACTAAAGACATTTCAAAAACGCTATAGGGAAACTTTCTACTGCAGAAACTTCCCAAAATACATGCTTACACACAAATAAACATAATTTAAATTGAGGTTTTTTAAAAAATAATTGGACAACAATGCCCCTAGACAACTAGACACTGCAGGTTAGTGAAAGGCCAGTCCAAGAATAGGTAACCCAAATAATGTTTGCTGGCCAGTGAAATCCCATATACTCCTCAACAGTGCTTCTGGCCATCCTCTACAAGCTGACAGTATGCCCCTATTGATTAATATACTGCATATTTTAGTCATAGAACAGGAAGAAATGAAGCTAGTATTTGCTTGGAAGCCTCATCCTTAACCAATCACTTTCTTGTTGTACTTAAGATATTTTTCCCATGTTAAGCCCATGCCTACATAACTCATAGATCATAAGAGAAAACCTGATGATATTACTCTGCTAAATGGTTATAGTATTAAACCAATGTATTGCTATACCCCATAAAACAGTGTATCTCTTCTCAACTCTCATGAAAGAAAATTTTTTTGTTTTTCATTGATTTTTTTTTGGAGTATATGGCAATTAACATAGAAACCCACAATTAGTCAAGAGAATATGAGAGTGCAGAATGCTCAACTCTAAATGGCACAAGTCTCAGAGATCATTGTAGAAGAGGGGTGAAAAGATTATTAAAACCAGAGTGTGAGGATCTCCATGGGCCCCATGCACACACAACCTACACATAGTCATACACAGATACACACTTATTCACATAATTAAAAAATAAATAATTAAAAGTAAGTTATAATTATACTTCTTCTTGTTTTTACTTTTCTTTTTGTTCACACCATTTTCTTCAAATTTCTCAATTTGAAAATATAATTTAGTTTTTCATTTAATTATTTATATTTATTTGTTTGTGGATTGCATTGAAAGGCATCATGCATGCCAAGAAAACATTTTATCACGAGCTGTTTCTCAGCCCTTATAGTTTTCTTTTAAACAACAAGAAAATTAATGACATTTTTATATAATACAGTTCTAACTAATACATAGGCCTTTAAACCAAATGTTCCCTTCTTCATTATTTTTCAAATGCTTAACATACTGAATAATTTCAACTAATTCCTCTCTTGATCCAGTACTACTTAGAAGAAAAGAATTCAGTTCCATGTAATGTTTCTTCTGGCCCTTGTATTACTTATTTCTTGTTTAATTATATATAATCAAAGAATATAGCAGTTAAGATCTATATTTGGGATGTATTTATTAAGATTTCCTGTGTGGCAAAATATGTAATTCGTATTCATAGATATTCCACAAAAATGGGGAAAGGATACATTTCCTCTCAACAGTTTACAAAGTCAAAGAAATGTTCACTCCAGGGACCTCATCTTAACATGCAGACACTAAATTGGGTTTCTTCATCACTGCATATTGCTTCCAATTTTCAACTTCTTTGACATTTGAAATTCACACAGCTGTTTATCACCAGCTAAATTACCACTGAGCTTTGTCAGTTTTCTTGTATTTATAGTCTGTTTGGTTTGTGTTTCAAGGATGAGATTTTTGATGCTTAACTTTTCACAACTGCTGTGTCCCCTTATTGAACGAAACTTTAACCATTATCTATTTTTCTTTTCCCTGCTTGAAATTTTGCTTCTATCCTCATTCATTGACTTCACTTTAATATTTTTGCCTTAATTTCATTTTAATTTGATTTCTTGGTACATTTTTAATTATAGTTTTGATTATCCCTGTTTTATCTTCAATTCATTTTATGTATAGCAATGCATGAGATAATTTATTTTTGATTTTCACAATAATATGTTACAGGAATTTGTAATATTTTTATATTATATCTGTAATATAATTCTGACAGAATTTAGATGAATGATATTTATTTGAATAATTGATGTTTATTTAAATAATTGATGTAATTATTCAAATTATTTTATTTACTTTCTGTTTGCATCATATTTGTTTCCTTTGTAATCATAAGCACATAAATCTAGGGCTATTGTACTTGTGCTTATCTGTATTTTGCATATTTCCTTGTTTAGAGATCCATGTCATAAATCAATTATTAGTTAGATTGTGTGCTTGAATATTTTCCCCTTGAAGTTTTGTTTTTAAAACATATTTTATTCAATTCGCTGAGATTTTGAAACTCTGAGCATAAATCATGACTAGAAAGTACAAACTCAAACTTAGTTTATACTATTTTATATTCACAGTTCAGATTACTTTTGTGATCCTATAAAGTACTGAGATTTCCTGCCGCCACAAAGTAGGTAATGACAGTTCTTCAGGAGTATCAGCTGTACTCTAATATAGCTCAGCTCTCAAACTATCCCTTGCACATCAGACCCCACAGTTAGCTGTTCTGTTAGGGACATGGGCATCTCCACTTCAGACTCATGTCATATGCCCTAGGTTATTTCACTGGTGATTCTCAGAAGTACAGATCAGATTCTCATAATTCTTTTTTGGGTTATTATTATCTTATTATAAAGAATATTACAAAAAAAATAAAGAAATGAGGTGTGGGGGTCACATGGGCACACAGGTCCTCACGGAAAGTCCAGACATGGAGTAAATAGTGGCAGGCAGGGGTAAAGCAGAGGCCAAAGTGGCAGCGACAGAGCCCTAGATAGAGGAAGACAGCAATAATCCCTGCTTCCTGATTGGCAGTGGTGCTCCAGGCTGAAAGGTTTCAGCTCTAAGACATACTCAGAATGAGAATAGACAGAAGAAACATAAAAAGAGGAGGTAATCACTTTGAGCAATATGCCAATCCAACTAAAAGGTTCAGAACTTTCATTACCAACATACTCTTTGATGTGAAATGGCAGTCACTTTAAAGACCTGGCTAAAGAATGAAGCTGAGGGACCAGGAGACTGATGTTCAAATTGAGAGAAATGTTTAAGCAGTTGCCTAAAAAAAAAAAAGAAAAAAAAAAAAAAAAGCAACACCTGGCCTCAGAATTTCTACTTTTTCTTGTTAAAAATTTTTAACTTGTTGGCTGGATATATAAAGATTTTTTAAATGCAATTGCATTTTGGCATAGTTTGGATTATTTTTTTAATGACTGAGGTTCCATTTGACTGACTGCACTGAGATTGCAATGTGTGCAACTTTTTTTGTAGTTGTGCCATCTTTTTGACATTGAATATGACTTTTATAATAAATACCAGTTCCTGAGAAAAAGAAATAAATAAAAAAAATAAAGAAATGTAGGGCTAGGTACATGGGAAGCTGTGTGGGGCATAACTGTCTCCTGGAGGCACGGCACCCTATGGAGTTTCGATGTATTCACTTACCTAGAACACTTCTGAACTATGCTACTTTAACACTTTAAGAAAACTTCTTAGAGTCATTTCCTAACGCTACTAGGTTGAGTGAGGTACCTGACTTCTCTCTCCAGAGTCTTCTTGCTCTCCTTGTACAGCATTTCTTCCTCCAGGACCCTTTCTAAAATAGGGTCTTGTGATCAAGATTGGCCAAAAAACTTTTTCTGAGTAGCTACATGACAGATAAAAGAGAAAGTTGTAGTTTTCAATCTCCTGCCCTCAGCAGTTATGAGCTAAGAGCTACAAGTAACAATCAAAATGTATCTATCCACAATATCATATAGTTTGCTATTACTAACGCATGATACTTGGGTAGGTATAGTATAGATGAATTTTTCTTTGGGTCACCAGTTCACAAATAACAATATAAAGACTTTATATTATGAAAACTTCATGTTCCCTTAGGTTTGTCCCACTAGCTCTTATAACTTAAATTAACCCATTTATTTTAATCTATGTTTTGCTTCATGGCTTTTTACCTACCTTTCTTTCATTCTGTGTGTCTGTCTCCCTCCAAATCTCATTGGTATCTCCTTGTGCCTCAATTATCTCCTACCTAGAAGACCTGCCTACATCTCCTGCCTAGCTATTGGCATTCAGCTGTTTCTTATTCCAATCACAGAAATATATTTCCATATAGTATACAAATATTCTACAACAATTTTCCCTTTTTGTCTGAATAAAAAAAACGGTTTAACTCTAATATAACTCTTACCTTGTCTTGGCAAGTTCTGCAGTCTCACGTGCCTAGTTTGGGGAGTATACTGTCAGCAGCTGAGGCAAGGGCAGTTTCTTACCCAGATGGCTAACTTTACCATATGGAAATCAAACTGCATATGGAAGTTCTTTGATGCCCATCATCCTTTTTTTTTTTTAAGTAAATTAGTGCTGCCAAGAGAAGACATTTCGCAGTGTCATGAAAAGCTTTATGTTATTAGAACATTTTAAATATCATAGTCTGTAAGTCTCTAAAGTGTCTGAAGACTATATATGCCTCTGTTGGGCCTTGAAAACATAGCTAATGCGACTATATGTTTGATTGTTAGAGATGACTAACTACTAATATGTATTTCTTAATTATCCTAAAGAGTTTATAGTAATATCTTTTAAGGACTAGAACTTTACGTTTTCTTTTTCAATGAGCTTCATAGGCATAATACCTTAGACAAAAGTTGAAACATATATAGGGTATAAAAAATTACCTTAAATTTGTATTAATATACAAAAATACCTTAAACAAAAGTAGAAACATATGTAAGGTATGTTCTAACAAAAATAATGTTAAATTTATATCAACCTACAAAGACCCATACCAATGTAAAATATCTGAGACTAGTGGTTGTTTGAAATTAGTCTCAACAATCCACCCTTTTATCCTTTCATTTTTATACAATACCCCCTTTTTTTCCTTTCAAAAAAAAATCCTGAATCTAATCTTCTTTGTTTAGCTTTTTCCAAGTCATGACCAATAAAAATTTGTAACCAACCCCCCTAAATGATGACAAACATCTAAAACCCATCAAATGATCAAAAACTATTCATCCCATCTATTGGAAATGTGGGCATCATGCTCTCTATATTACCTCCTGTTGTCTAGGGTGATGACATCTTTAGGGGACTCTGACAAATTCTCAAAGAGCTAGCTGTATTACCTTTTCTTTTGTCTTTGTGTAATGAGAAATTGCAGAGCTTATCTAAAGTCATAACTGGATAATCTGTGAGACTAGAGTATCTCAGCTAGCAGCTTTGAAATTGTTCTAGATGCTGAATTTTGTGGAAACTGCAACACAGGCATTCTGAGGCACTAGATCACCTGGGCTACTTGTCTTCATTGGTCCTTTTCTCTTCCTGAAAAACAAAGAAAATTTTCGAAGTCACACACACACACACACACACACACACACACACACACACACATATCTGTGTTAACTCAAATACAGAATGTGCACTGTGTACAAGTCAGCTAATAATTTTTTATGTTTGAGCAGATAAAAGGCATTTGCAAACTTTATAAGTACATTTGGATTATATAACCAGGTCTATCTATGCAACAGGAAAGGATGACATGTAATAATATCATGAGCATTCTGTAGCCAACAAGATTTATCATGTCTCATCCAGTCACAGAGCTGTTTCCATGTCAAGGGATCACCTGTCTTGTAGTTTTTCCTTGCTTTTTCCCTCATGTCTATAGCCAAAATCCTCAGGAGGTCTCCCCTGATCAAATCTAATCTTTATTAATTTTGAAGAGAGCCATAAAATGTTCTCCATGGAAGCAAAGACATAAGCTCTCCCCCAATGCAAAATATTTTCTGGCTTCCACTTTGAAGCTATATATTCTTAAAATACATAAGTTGCCTTAATTTAGTAGTTTTTCCATAATACAATGTCATGTAGCAGCAATTTTTCTTACACTAACATTTAAAATTTTCAAAGTCAACGAAGTACCATAGAGGATCCAGACACTCTGTGTACTTCCCATATTTATATAGCTTAAACTTTTTATAATGCTTTATTCTTTCTCCAAAGACTTTATTATTTTTTAACTATTTTTATATGAGTGTATATACCCATTTTTTTCTTTCTTTGGCATCCGAGCATATTTTTAAGCAAACTATATTTGTTCAGAGGTTTTTTTCAGTCTCGATGTGAATTTTTGTGCATCTGCTGCAGCATTTTCCGACCATGTGAAAAAACTCTTAAACTGTTATGCTAGACCCTCTTTGTGTAGCTTTGGTTTATGGTGTCAATGGCTGACTCCACCCACTTTGAGTCCACCCAACCATCCAACCTGCACCTAATGACTCCAGCTCTGGGAAAATGCTGTGTCTGGGGCACAGCAGGCATTTCTATATGGTTTACCACTGCAGAGTAGCACAATGGCTGCTCATAGCAAAGCCTCTTAAATAAGCCAATCATGTTTCGAGTGGTAGGCCGCTGCATGTTGGACACTAAATGTAGATGGATTTAGGGAGGGGCTGTCATTCACAAATAATGATATGAAGAGTTTATTAATTATTAATTTTAAAAAGTTCAGTCTTAGCTTAGGCTTCTCCCACTAGCTCTTATAACTTAAATTAACCCATTTATATTAATCTGCATTTTGCCTCATGTCCTTTTACCTTTCTTTCATTCAGTATGTCTGACTTACTCCAGGGTTTATTGGCATCTCCATGCGTCTCTATTATCTTTTCCTACTTCCTTTCTCTGCCCCAAACTTTTGCCTATACCTTCTTCCTAGCTATTGACCACTCAGCCATTTACCACACCAATCATAGTAATACATTTTCACAAAGTATACAAATATCCCTCAACATGTAATTGTATCCCTTTTCCAAGCCTCTCTTGGATAAACCTCTTTAGCGACAACTAACTCTAGAAACATCCTTCTGCATCTTCGAAAGAAACCTGATATCTCTATCATGGTCCCTAAGCTCCTTTCCCTATTATCTCTGCTGGACAGATAAACATGTGTATCCTCAACACTACTGCATAATTCTTACTATTTTGTTTCCACTGAAAGCATGAAGTGGGTAGAGATATAATAATATACATGGTCATATCATCTCAGGGGCCAATTTTCTAGTGACATTTATTAGATATATGGTATTGTTATAATGACTATTGTACACATTTTCCTAATACATATGTTAAATATATAATATATAATGATATATGTATATATAATATGAGTGTATATAATATATATCTATGTATATTATTTGGTATATATTGAAACTGAAGAGGGGACTTAAATCTCACTTTACAGTGTAGGCCATTGAGTTTCAAGCAAGGCAGCTTACCCAATATCCTAGAGTTAGTGAGTCATGAGAATGTAAGTAAGGTTAAGTGTTCTGACATCTATTACAGTAATTTTATATTATCCATGTCTAATATCATCAGCCTGTTGTCACCAGGCTCTGCTCTGGGATCCACTGGGCTCCCAAATTCTTATGACTTCTGCTAAAAGAATTCAGATGAGATATAACTAAGTGTAGGAAACAAGTTGTTTATTACAGATCACAGTAGAGTACTCTCAAAGTCTGAGCGTAGAAAATGGCCAGAGACATTATGACAACCTATATTTGAAGCAGATTTATACTATTCTAAGGTATCTAGGACATCTTTTCTCAAATGGTATTATTTTTTTTTCTGGGTATTGGCAGGCCCATTAAAACATCAAGGACAAGGACGTGTGTCCTTAGTATTTATCCAAAAGCCTCTGGTTAGGTGGCTATCATATTAGGTTTACATAGTTTTTTACTGATGACTTCCTAGACCATTCATGATATCTCCACACAGAGACAATATAACTCTGATCCTGCTCTTTAGCTCAGCAATCAGAGTCCAGCAGTCTCAATGTTGGTTTGACAAGCTGCTGCTGACTATGAAGGAGAGGGCCACAGTGATTTCCAGAGCTGCTAATATCCAACTAGCTGCCTAACACTATGGAGTTTTCAAAACCACAATTTGTTTTACTCAGTTTCAAAGAAAAGCAAATGGACTATTTTTACAGAAATGGAAAAAATTTTCTTCTCTCATCTTAACAGCAAAAATAAAAGCAAATGGGATTTTCAGATATTAGATAGCTAGTCCTTTTTTGAAGATTCACCATAGGCTTCATATTTTTTTTATTACATCTTGGATCCCTACTCATCCAGGTGCTGATTCTACTAACAAATGTATGGGAGGCTTGACAGCCCACATGATCATGAGTCATGCGTGCATGACCTGGTCTGGATGGAGGAGGAGAATGAGGAGTTGTCTGTAGCCTCATATGGTTATCACTAAGATTTGTCTCAAAAGTATTTGCTCTTTTGTAAGAATTTCCAGGAAGACACACACACACACACACACACACACACACACACGAGGCGAAGACAGACATTAATCTGAATCAGGCATTTAGAAATTGCTTTTACCAAGTAGTTACTCATGTGTGCCTACTTGCTAATTGAAAGCTGGGTGGAAAGCCTAGCATCTGTGGCTTCCTTTTGCATCTCCTTTACATTGGCTCAGACTCCTGCTTGACTCCTCCCACATGTCATATCTCCTCCTTGGTAAAGGGTAAAGTTACAGGAATAAGCCACTTCATATATGTGCAATCACCTTGGATTGCAGAAAGAGCCAAACATTGGAGGATGGACAGCCCCACCCACAAGAAGGCAACAATCCATATTAGTGAGGCTGAACCCCAAAACAGAAGTAATCTCCTATAGGAAGCAGATAGGTTCCCTCAGACAATGACAACAATTTACAGATTAACTATTTATTTATAGTTCTTTCTCAAAGCCTGGAGTCTCCCTAACTCTTGAGATAATGAGCCCTAGCAAAAGACAGCTTCTACAACACTAGTATTCCCAGGACACTTTTTAAATAATGGAATATACTTGAATACAACCCACAAAAAAACAAAAGCAATATAAATGACCAGGAATTGGCAGACTTCACAAATGGACTTTCTACCTGCTCTACTCTGCCCAACTTGTTTAGTGAAGTAACTTCCAACCTTGTGTGCAATTTTAGCTGTGCTCCTCTGAGTCTGTGAGCTCAGCATACACTGGCAGACAAGGAGTTCTCAGAGTTTAATTTATCTCTCTTAAAGCAATACCCCCTTGAGTGTCTTATCCCAATGCTGTCAGCTATAAAATATATAACATACATTTCAAACAAGCAAAAAAGGAGCTCCCCCCACCCCCGACTGGAAAGGGTTGGAGATGGAATGTGCAAAATACAAATACCTGAAAGAAGACATTCCATAGTCTGTGAAAGACCCAAATCCACAGATGCCACAGAGAAATGTGGAGGCCTTATCAGAAGGATCCTTCTGTCCCAACAGGTGAAGGCAAAAGAATTGAAGTTTTTTTGGGCAGGGTGTGATGAAGAGCCTCTGTCTGATAGAAACAGTGTGGCCTTATGCTCAAACAACAAAACTCAAAACAACCTGGAGCAGCCAGAGCTTGACTGTTCTTTGGCTGGCAATAATGCCAAGTGGTACGTGTTAAAGCTGTGTCACTCAGCTCCATCATTTACATTTATCTGTCTACTTAGCATGAGGATAGACCTGAACTTGAGTTTTATAAGCCAAGAGCACTCAAGGAAAGTCATAGGACAGAGAGTTCTGGAAGATGCCTGGCTGTTCAAAGCTCCTAGTTAAAAAGATTTATTTTGGTTGGTATATCTTTTAAATCCCATGGACAATACTCTCAGCTTACATTATTTCATAATAACATGATTAAATATTTCACTTATGCATTGATCTTGGAATTCCTCCAAGGCTTCGGGAGGAAGTTACAAACTTTTCCCCAGCTTCTATCAATACACCTTGACTGACCACAGAAGAGAAACAATTAATTTAACCCTAGTTCTGCTGGACAGCCTCATTAGCCACACAATACCCTTGAGGCAAGTGACTGGGGTGATGATGAAGGTCCTTTTATTTGCCCAGTACTGAGAACCTGGAAACACATTCCATTAAAGAAATTAATGTTGTGGTTCACATATCATTTCATTTACTTCTGACTATTTGGCTAATTGGAAATGATTACAAGGAAATATCACAGATGTAGAAACAGGCTGAGGGGTATAGTCTTCTCAGGAAGACATAGGTAGGAAATAAAAGATCTAGAAAAACATTATTTCCAGAAATCTCAACTTCTAAATTCAGATTATCTATTCTTCTTTCTGTCCTGTTCCATAGTGGGGAAAAGACTTTCAAACAGCAGGAAAATACTTCAAGGACTCTTTGGTGCTGATACATTTCGATCTCACCAGAGATTTTGCAGTAACAGGCCAACAGCACAAACTAAGTGCTGTTAGTTTTCCTGTCCTGTTCTTATTATCCTTCTCATACTGCACTCAGTATTCTCTGCACATTGATCAAACCCTTGCCCCTAACTCAGACACTTCACCAGGCATTGGAGAAAACCACCCCAATAAACAGACACTTACTCCTAGTTTTCAGGAGTTTTTCAACACAGGAATAAAATAAAATAAAACAAACATTCTTGGGCAACAGATGGAAATTTTTAAGTACAGTATAGTATAATGTAAAGGAGTCCAGGTTTTACAACTGGGCTGCCTAAAGCAACACAGGAAATGCCCTGTGCTAATCTCTTTAGTTTCTTAAGCAGGAGTGGTAACAGAAGGTCACGGAACTTTGGAGGAGCCCAGAGTGATTCACACCTTATCAAAATTCCCAAAGAGTGACTGACACACTGGTTCATTTCTACAAAGCTTGTGCAAGCCATTTAGGGAAGAAGAGCTCTTCTTCCGTTATGGTTGCCGAAATATCTGAATATGTTTACTAATATATGATAGCAGATCTCTCTCATTGATTTAGCTCTGCAGTAATCACAGATAACAGACTACTATATCCTATGAATCTTCAAGAGTATGCCCCCCCATGGTTCCAATATATACAACAGAGTTGCAGTCAAAAATAGACCAATCTTATGTAGACTGATTGCATTTCTTCAGCTCAAAGAGAGTCAATTGCTCAGTTTCTAGAAGTTCTATGGACCAATTATTAAACACAACCCACAGCATGCATATGTGTGTGTGGGAGGATATGCACAAAAAGGTAACAAAGACTCAGATTTCATAGATCTAATTATTTTATGTTTTGCTACCTTTCATGGTCTTGATGCTATTTCCAGATACTGTGTATGCCCATGTGTTAGGAAAACTTCCCAGAACTGTATTCTGAGATGTCATACTGGAAATTTGAAATCGGTCTTTGTGTATTTATGCTATGATATTCAGTTAACACTACAAATCAAAGCCTTTTTCTCCCCCTAGACAGCCAGTTGTTAGACATTGCCAGCACAGCACTAAAGAAAAGCTTTCTCTCCCATAAAAATAACACAAACAGCATATCTTTAATTACAGGTCCAAGGCAAATACAGGCACAGATGCAGCTATGTAAAAGCCTTCAGAGGAGACAGCCAGAGGCTTTTGCAGAGGATGTCAAAACGGGCAGGATTCTCAGTCATGCTGCATAATGGGCTAATGGTTGACAGGGGTCTTAGGGGAAAAGTTTTTCTAGATTTTCAGATGTACTACCCAGAGATGTCTGCCAGTAGCCACTCAGAACCTACTAAAGTGGAGACATACAGATAATAAAACAGGACAAAATGGAGCTCTCAATGAAGTAGAAATGGTTCACAACCAGACACATGAGAGCAAAGTCCTGGGAGAAGAGAATCCCCCTGGGAGCCATGAAAAATATCTGGAAAGTGAGGTACATAAGTGAATTTAACATTTTTAAATTTAGTGCTTTCATTCAGTTGACATAAATAGTCCTTAAAATTAGGTTTTGAAAAAGCCATTTATAAGTCAACATTCTCCAATGGGCCTTTCTTCAAGGCTAGAAAACACCCTGTCTTATCTGTAGCAGGCTACCAAAGTATGCTGTCAAAACCTGAGGGTACATCAGGGCCATTGATGGTACATCTGGCCATTGAGACTTTGAGGCTAAGGCAACCCAGTTATTAAATTTTGGATTATATTTTACTTTAATATTATAGACTTAAACTTATATGACTTTATTAGGCCAGTAGCTATCTTATTGAGCAAGTTCAAGTCTAGTAAATTTATAGCATGCAAATATGGTTCAATCAGAGTGAATCTAAGTCTTAGAATCTGGATAGTAACTAAATATAATCCCCTGGTATAGTTGGTTTATTAAAATATAGTCAGATCTGGAGGATACTTTAAAGACTACATTTATGTCATGTTTTTTAAAATGCCAGTCTTATTACTTAATATAGCACTTTAGCCAGTGCCTAGGAAGTGGTCCCCCTAAGCTTGGTAAGAAAGTCCGTAAGGATGGGCATATTTGTCTAAGCTCTTGCCATTAATTTTGTCAGATTATCAGTGTGGTCTAGTCCAGCTTTTGAGTCCATTTTGACTAGTCAGAGATATAATAGCCACCAACTTGTCATCTTCTGTGTACCAAGTAGGTACTAAGCTGAGTCTTGCCTTTGATTCCTGACTTTGAGTCTAGCACTGTAACAGTCTCTTGATCTTTACCCTAGCTTTACATCTGCTGGGCCAGAGGTTTTGAGAAGCTCTCTGTTCTTTTGACTTATAATAATATATCATCTTTAGTTCCTATGGCTCTTTTCCATTAAATAAAACAGAGTACCTGGAGAAAAACAGCAGCATGACCCACTTACCAGACACAAATGCCTGTGATTATGAGCTACTGTCAACTATGCACATTTGCATGAGTGAAATTGGACCTTGGGTCATCCTTCCAAAAAGGTAGATAGCCACTTAGGGTATCCTTTGTGGCTGGTGATAGAGTTGTAGCCTGTGAATAAATCTCTTCTAAACCTATTTTTAAATTTTGAAATTTATTTTACATGAATAGAAGACAGTATAAGGAAGGCTCCAGCACACATATACAATCTGTAATAATCAATTAGTATTTCTATTCCTACTCAATGCTTAATTATATGTGCTATGAACTTTTAACTCTTTCTAATAATTTAAAAACTAATAACAAATTAGTGTATAATTTAGTTACGCAACTGGATTACCGTGCCATAAAACTCTTGAACTTTAAAAGAATCTTTTTTTGATGGATTTCCCCATTAACCTTTAAAAGAACTTAGAAATTATTTGAGGCTAAGTGAGGTTTAATTTCTATAAATCATACTACCTGTGCTCTCAGAACCAGGTTGAATACATTTATTTTGTCTTAGACATTAATTAATAGTCTTTTGTTTTGGTTGGTTTGAGATTTTTCTATTTATTTATCTACTTATTTGTTCATTTTTGAGGAGTTGGTATCTTTGTCTTTGCTTATTTCTTAATCAGATTTTCAAAACTAAAATTTACCCTCTTGGTAATATAGTTCCTTCTATGAATATTGACAAACACAATATAGTGATGATTTCTATCAAGAAGCAGTTGCAGCCACTGTAGCACAGATAAAAAAAAATACAGCAGATAAGTGGGCCAGCTTCACTCCACTTGGCTATCTCTCTAAGCTCACATCTCCCTCACACGCTTCTTTGTACTCATATGAATGACCATGTTGTTGACAAAAGTACCACCTCCTATTCAAGGTATGCTCTTGTAAAGCAGATGTCTGTACAAGATGTCAAGTAGAATAGATGCACATGGGGTACTGTAAGTATCTAGAAGTTGATTCTAGGTAATGGAAACTTTAACTATTTATTTGGGGATAACTGCACTAATGGGTCGCATGAAACTCAAGACATTTGAGAGGATGACATGGTAGGAAAATGATTTGAATATTAAATAAAAACATAGATTCACAAATGCTAACACTATCAAAAGAATGGATATAGTTCTTCCACCAGAGAACCTCTGGGTGCCATATGACACGGTCTCCAGGATGCTTACATCTATACATGTTGCTACATCTTTTTATCCTGCTTTTTATTCCCAAGACTTATGGTCATATGTGGTTGTTAACTGTTAATTTTCCTCAAAGAATAATAAATGTCATTAAAATTTTTTAAAAAAAAATCCTAACAAAAAATTCCCTCATGTCCCTTTGCAGCTACTACTTTTCTGTTCCCAAGACAACATGATCTGATTTGAGCCTTGGGTCTGCTTCTTCCAGAATGGCCTGTGATGAGATCAAATAGAAAGTAGATGGCTATGTTTCTTTGATGTCTACCACTGACAATATTTTATCTAAGAGTGTCTGTTTTCATTTGTTCATGGGCCAATATCAGGGTACCACTTTTACAGTTACAGGGTACTATTGCATGCACTGTAACAAGTCCTGCCCAGAATGCATCAGAGGAGCTAGCAGCGGGCATTACTGACAGGTCAAGAAAGTCTTCTCAGAGGAGCAAATACTTTACTGGGATCAAAATGGGAGGCCAATTATAAAAAGAAGGAGCCTTCTAGTTAGAGAAATCAGTCCCTACACAAAACATTAAAAAAAAAATTTTTCATGCCCCCAAAAGAGCTAATAAGCATGTAAACCTGATACTCTTACGATTCAAATCTAAAATAGGTGTACGCTTAAAATCCAGTAACCCTGGGCCAAAATAAAATTAAGGCATGCTTTCAGATACTAAATGTATTTGCATCAGCAGGCTTAAATTTACTTTATTAGTAATGAGGCAGAATCCTTTCAAGTTGGAAAGCCATCAGCTGAACTAGACTGCATTCGATGGTAAGCCTCTCCCTGGAACAAGGGTATGGGAAGATGAAAGGGGAGACTCACGACAAGTTCTCAAACTTCCTCTGACATGTAAGCAGGAGAAAATGATTTAGCATTTAACAGGATTATAAATCCATTAGTTTTCCCATGGGAATTTAACAGGTCGAAGTTTAGAAATAATGGACAGAGATTATAGGAAATGTTTTTAGGTTCAGAGGCAGTAGAATGATTCAATAGTCAACCAACTGCTTTATCTTCCACAAGTCCCTTGAAATTTCTGGTCTTATTTTCTTTCCTGTCACACACGCACACACACACACACACACACACACACACACACATACACACATACACAAATGGAATAGTGGAGGAATAAAATTAGGTAAAGTCATTTCAGAAGTCCTTTCTAGCTCCTTTTACTTTGTGGTTTTAGAAGTTGACGTCAAAACCGTTGGACTGAAGGAAGCCTGAAGCACACTGAAGTGGGGTTTCACATAAAGGCTGCATTCACGATGCCAAGGTTAAGTGAGCACAAAGGAGCTTTTTGTTAGGTTGTGGGTTGAGGGTGGAGGGTGGAGCAGGAATCTAGGAGGTCTGCAGTTCATGTGTTCCACCACAGATCCTAAATGAACCCTTGAAATTATTTTAGCACCGGTGAATGTGAAAAGAAAAGAGAACTCCCACTGACGCTACCAACCACCCTCTACCTCTCCTGGGCCACCAGAAGACAATCCAGCACTGTGCCTGACTACCATGTGTCTTTAGGAAAAGGTCATTTCAGCCCCATCTGATCACATCAGCTCAACTGGACTTCTAAACAGTTCCCCTGGAGCTGCAGAAAGCTAGTGTAATTGAGGACAGGTCAGTGTGTCCCAGGTGCCTCAGGACATTGAGATGGTTCCAAAGAAGGTAATCCTCTACTTCTCCATGTGGGCATTGTCTCCTTACTCCTTCACTTCATCTCCCATTTGTGATTGCCCATGCCCTATAGATCGACCACCAGCCCTGCACATTTTCTGACCCTGTAGGAGGTGATCTAGCACCTTTCTCAGCTCATTTAGCGCAGAGATGATCTCTAAGATATGAGACACCACAAGAGGGTCAGGCTCCTAAGATGAGCTATTGTTTCCAGTATGTCTTAGATGAAAGGAGGTCCAGAAAACTAGGTTCATTGATACTCGAATCTCTTAAAACAAAACAAAACAAAACAAAACAAAAATCAACAAAATCCAAACCAGCAATACTTCTCATACAAACCTTGTAAGAAAAACCAAACTGAAGAACAGATCTAAAAGTTATATAATTGGAGCAAAAATATACAGTAGAGATGATAGAAACTATTCATTCTTTTCTTGTGTATTTATTTTAAATAGATATAATATTTATACATATTCATGTGTATAGTAAGATAAAATAATACACTGTAGAATATATAATCTTCTCAGAGTAAGCATTTGTAACTTCTCAAACATCCACACTGTCAGTGTGTTAATAATTCACAAGCTCCAGCTGGCCATGGTTAGAAATGCCTATGATCATGACTGTGAAAGAAGCTGAGGGAAGAGAATAAAATTTTAAGACCACCCAGGGAAACTGAGCCAAACTCCGACCGAAAAGAGAAAACACTGAGAATGGAACTGAACAGAAGAGCCCTTGCCTAGCACATGCAAGGAGCCATGATGACGAGTATCAGAGAAGAAACCATCTTTCCAATCTCCTTTTCGACACATTCTGAACAAATAATGAAATGTTATAGAATAAAGTTGCCCTACTTTGTTAGAACTAATTCTTTCTTTCTAATTGAACCTTGGAACCTTAAACCCCACTTTCCCTAGTGGCACTGTTCCCTGATATTCTTAACCTCTAGGGACCATTATTTCATTTTCCTCTCCAATATGATTAGACTTTTAGCCTCGGCATATGAGTAATAAATCATCATATTTTCTTTCTGTATTTCATAATGTACCCCCGGTTCTCTCTATGTTGTTACAAATGACAGAATTCTATTCCTTATAATGAATCTTAATCTCAGTCCCTTATTTTCATCACAAGAACACACACAAATACTCATATGTCTGTTTGATATTATAAGAAGTAATCATCTTCATATAGGTAGTAGAGAAAAAGTATTATGCTGGACAAGCAAGCATATGTTCTCTCTCTCTCTCTCTCTCTCTCTCTCTCTCTCTCTCTGTCATTTCACATTCTCCTAGGCATGCTACAAGGATAAAAGTGGAGAAACAAATAAAACACAACAAAGACCCAGGTAAGAGTTTCTAGTTTAAGAGAAACAGGTACACTAGAATGTTCTTTGCATAAAGGGCGACACACTTAGGGAGTACAAAGACAGAAATCACACTTATACAAAGTCTTACCCATGTTTTCATGAAAAAGATTAACTAGTTTTCAGATTAGATAATTTGACTGGCTCTGGATAGTTTCTTCCTCCTAACTTACTTGGGAATTGGTGTTACTATCCATGTCATCTAGTATCCATTATCCAGACAGCAGGTAAGTACGAACTTTTAACCTTACTTTTCCTTTGAAATTTTCAAAGAACCTTGATCATATTGGTTGCTCCTTCCATTCCCAATTCCCCTAAAGATCCCCACCTTCTGTCTTACCTTTTAATTAATTTATTTATTTTAATCCTCTGACTACAATTAATGCTGCCAATGTGTGCAGGTATATGAGGTCCTCCACTGAAGCATGAAGAATCTACCAGGGACCACACACCTAATAAAAAGTGATGCTTCCTCTTCAAACAGCCACCAATAAATTCTCAGCTTGGGGAAAGGGAAGTCTTAGAAATCACTCCACAACTAATATTTACATTTTTAACTGGTTTGATCCTGTCTAGGTCTTGTGTAGATAACTGCTCCTAGTGTGAGTTCATATGTGTAACAGTCACGCCATGTCCAGGGGACAGCATTTCACACCCCATCTACTAGCACTGGCACTTACATTTTTTTTTCTCCTCTCTCTTCACAAAGTCTCCTAAAAATTAGAGTTGGGAGGTCAAGAGAGATGATTCTTCTACAGCTGAGCACTCATAGTTGAACACTTTGAACAGGAATGTGTCTTTTGTATGCACCACTAAATATTAAAATAAGCAGATTTTATGACCAAGATTGGGAGCTGCACAAATGTGTGGATGATGTACACATAAATATTAAAAAAGACAGTTGAACAATCTGACCATTTAGAAAAAACAACATCAGTGGGTTCTTCCCTGGAGTGTACAACTTTAGCCATTTAAAAAAAAAATCTTTTTTACAGTACTAGGCATGAATTTTCTGCCATGAAGCAGACCTCAAATCCGATCAACAGAGTAGTTGGTCATTCTACAAATAGTTGTGCCACAATTGTAGCACTATTGTACTGCCTAACACATTCAAACTGCAGCATGAATGGTCCAGTGCTAGATAAGAGCCATGATGTCTTTTATTCCCCTGCAACCTATATTTTAACATTCCAAAGGCTTAAAAAAAAGTTAGCCATCAGGGAGAGTTTCATGGTCAGCTCAAGATTAATGAGAAAAATAATACAAAGGTAGCAATGAGCTTATTTAGTTCCTAAAAGATATTTTCAAGGAGAGAGATTAAAACACATGCACACATTGATAAGTTTTATAAGGCCAATGGTGTGACAAAAATGGAGGTGAAAAGGGGGAGTAATTCCTTTGCTTGCAGCAGGAGGAACCAAGCCTCTCATTTTGAGTTGCTGTACATCATAGGCACAGGCATGCACACACATGCATCGTTACTTAAATTATCAATGATATAAATAAAATAGGCTGAGACCTGTCATGAATTCCCACCTCATTCTTGAATTAGCATTTTTGCAGTCAATGTTGAAGTCCCTGACTATGTAAAACGTAGCTTTTCTACCCTTCATCTCTCAGCAGTTAGAGACGAGGTGGAGACACTCGCATGGACTACAATCAGAACAAATGGATGATTGAGCTGTTCCATGTAAGTATGTCAAAAGATGAAGCATGCTAAGGTCTGGGCCTGGAATGTGTTCCCCAGAAATCCATGTGTCAAAGGTTTAGTGCTATTAGGAGTGGTTGGAATCTTTAAGAATCTTTAAGAGCCTTAAAGATATTAGGTAATGAGGAGACCCCAATTTCTTCCTCTCATTTCTCAGCTCCTGGATACTCTCCATGGTGTCTGGCTTCACCACAGCTAGTGGGTGTAACCAACCATAGCTTTGGGTATTTTGTACAATAACCAAAAGATACCACAGAATCTGAGCAATGCCGTGATATGGAAAGGAAGCTGCTGACTCTAATTTACTTCCAAGTTTAAGATCTTCTAGGTTAAAGTGTTAGGATATTAGTGATGGGCTATATAGGACAGTAGCTCTTATCCCTGGTTCCAAATTAGAATCAAGGGTTCTACTTAATGGTCTCGATGCATAGGCTACTCTAGGCTCTAATATATCAGGATCTCCAAGGACACAGAACCACAACTGAAGAACTTGCAATTCTTAAACCTCTCTGCAAAGCCCTAGATTCCAACCAGAAGCAGTAGGTTAATAGTTGGCTTAAATAGCAGGAGAACTTATGGGTAAGGGTCATAACCCTATAAGTTATGTGTGAATATTCTTGACACTAGCTGAATTGCATTGTCTCTGTCAAGTGGTATCATTTTGAATCACACTTGAAGAACAGATGTCATATTTTTATTCTCAGTAAACTATTACTATTAAATGTGACCTCTTTAAAAAACACCATTTAAGTAAATTTTAGGTCTAGATATAGAAGTTGCTAGCTGATGGAAAGTATTCTCTCCGTGTGACTGTCAGCTTTGTAAAGTTGATAGAATACACCTTAGTTATATTGACATGCCATTGTTCCTTTTTTCTTTACCATCAGCTCAAATCATAGTCCTCATCTCAGAGAAAATATGAGAGTTTATTCTCAGCCAAATATGAGAGACTCATGTGACAAGTCTAAGCTCTGGGACCAGGGATAGAGAGAGTTGCAAATAGCTAGAAAATTAGATAAGAATTTCAAAGCCTAAGGCAGACATGGCATACTGTATACATCATATGTGAAAGTGTGCTTCCCTGGTCTCAAGGACATTTATACAAAATCATACAAAGATGATATTATGCCAGAAATGGTTCTGTAACACATTACATAATGTTCACATGGATTATTTACTCATAGCTCCCTGGTAACTTTAGCTGTAATCTTATCCAATTCATTCTGAAGACCCATTTTAGTGCTGAGTTATTGAAACCCGTATCTGGCCTTTATGAATTTTATCTCCTTCATCAGGGATGCAGAATATGGATTCTGGTTGCTCAAACAACAAGTGTTCAACATAGAAACAGTTCCATAAACTTTGATGCTCACAAAAGAAAAGAAAGTCATTGATTAAGGCATTTGTGGAAACATCTGGTAGGTATCTTGCAGACAAGGAGGGAAAACAGTATAGTGATTTTTCATGGAGTCTAATGGTAGCCTTAGCCCTTTGGTTGGTAGAAGCTGGTAGTCAGTTAGTAAATTACTAAGATTTTACTTGATATTTGAGAAAACATTATGTTGGATACAGAAGTGGGCTATTAAGGGAACTGGATAGTCCAAGATAATATGACTCTGGGTCTGTATCAGTCCTACAGTTCACAATGACAAAGATCCAGTCAGCTGGTCAGAAGTGGAGAGTATTCAACACAAGAACACAAACATGGCTTATGTGGGGGGTGGCAATTCAGTTTTCATCACCAGTCCCATTCCCAATTTTATTATCCAATGTAAGTAAAAGATTTCAATGCAGGGAAGGAAAATCATCAATTCCTTATACTTCCCATCCCGTGTTGACAGTCCAGCAATGCACTCACAAGTCCAAGCCTCTCCAGACAGTGGCATCAGGAGGAAGATAAAAGCTGTTCTAATTTTTTCAAAGTAAACGCTTCGGGCCCCGCGGGACACTCAGCTAAGAGCATCGAGGGGGCGCCGAGAGGCAAGGGGCGAAGGAAGGGAGGTAAAATTGCTCTAGTGGTCCTCAGTCTTCTGCCTGCATAGGCATCACCTGGCAGATTTAATAATTAAACTATTAAATTCTCTTTCTCAGGGATGCCCATTTACTCATCTGGGATGAGACATAAGACTCCCCAAAATTCTCAGATATTATGAATGCCCCTGGCCCAAGAGTGAACCTAAAGATCCCGAGCTGTCCCATTCTTCTCTTTTCCTTTTTGTTTAAAATGCAACCAAGAAAAGAACATTCTGGGTCTGGCTTTGGTTCTTTCTGTGCCTCCATGGCCACCCAAGCTTGGGCATGGATTGAGGCAGCACTTGAAAAATACTTCAGAAGGCATTCAGGCACTATTCAAAGGAAAATAACATGCACAAACAGACTTGGTGGTTCTGAGGGAGCTCCCTGCCCATTCACCACTGTCTGCAAAGGGCTCTTTGTAGCAGCCAGAGGGATAGAGAGTTGGTGGGGGCTGGTTTCACACAAGATTCTTGTTTTCATTTTGCTGTTGTTTTTCATCTCCACCCCCATAATTTCTCACCACACCCTGGGCTCACTCCATTTCTTGCCGCAGGAAACCATCTATCATCTTATAAAGAAGAATAAGAGCATTTTAGAGATGTAAATTTATGGACGTATCCTCAACGCTGTGGTGTACTAGAAGATGGTAAATAAATAAGAGCCTTTTCATAAACACCAGGGAATGTGAACTTACTTTAAAAGCAAAAGGTTTTTTCCTGGAACTGGAGGACATTGAGCAAAGCACAAACATAAAGTCAAGTTCACTTTAGACGACAAAGGACAGGCAAATGCTGGTAGGGAGAAAGGTGGAGAGACCCAGGAAATGGAGAAAATTAATAATAAAGTGGAGTTCTCAGTCAGGCCCACTGTGCATAGGCATCTTTCTTCAGCCCAAGAACATTCTTTTCAACAGTTGTTCCAGTTCAAAACTAACATTCTCATAATGTGCTCAGTTCCTGAGCCTCATAAAGCACTTTAGAGCTCACTATAAGGTTTCAAAATAAGCAAATAAAAATGATCAGAACACAGGTTTCACACTATTTATCTGAAGTTTGAATTGAACAAGGTATCTGAAATTTTATCTGGGTACCTGCACCAATTATCGCCCCATTCCAACAGTGGTTGCCTGTTTGAATTAAGGCACTCACTAGCCTTTATTACTTACTTTTCAGAATGCCAATCACCACCCCACTGCAATATTTACCAGAGTGTCAGAGAAGACAGGAGGTGTAATCTGAAGTTTCTGTCCTGGTGTTTTGCTTTTTATCACAGAAGCACATGAGACAACATTGAGCTTCAGGCTTAACACCTTCTAAAGCCTGCCAGCTATAACCACACTGAGACCACACAGCTCTTTCACTACTTTTTAAAATTGTTTCTGTCACATTGAGGTGACAATTTCAAATGGCAAATACTTATAAAACTTTGATTCACCTCGTCTCATTTTGCACCTCCAATCAGAGTATCACCTAGAAGTTTACAAAGTACAGGCTTCTGAAGTCACAACTAAAGACCAATTGAATTGGCCTAGTGAGCCTTGCCAGTAACATCTTTCAAAGCTCCTCAGTGAGTCCATTGTGCAGTTGTCTTAGTTTGCTTTCTATTGCTGTGATAAAATAGCAAAACCTCAAGCATCTAGAGGAAGGAAGGGCTTATTTGGCTTATACATTTTGATCACAGGGCATCATGAGGAAAGTCAGGGCAGGAACTCAAGGTAGGACTCTGGACACAGGAAATGGAGCAGAGGAATGCTGCTTACTGGCTTTCCCTTCCTGGGTTGCTAAGTTTGCTCTTGTACACAAACAGGATCACCTACCTACCCAGAGGTGGCACCCCCTAAAACTTCCTAAACACACGCACACACACACCAATTAAAAAACTGTCCCCAAAGACTTGCCTACAAGCCATCAAATAGAGGCATTTTATCAAATGAGGTTTCTCCTCTCAGAAATCTCTAGTTTATTCCCAGTTGACAGAAAAGTAGCCAGGACAGCCACATAGGTTGAGAAACCCTTCTGTAGGGCAGGCTTCTAGGCAGGTGGGAGGTCTTGCATCTATAGAAGGTCCCCAGACAGGATGACACTTTTGCCAGACAAAGGACCAAATTTGAGGGAAAATATCTTAAAGGAAATTGAGTACCAGTGATTAAGAGCCTTTGCAATGATTGGCAGGCCACCAATAACAGGAAGAAGCAGTTTGTAAGAGATTGTAAGCAGTATATCCTTCAACACAGAGAATGCACAGTAGGTGCCACAGTGCACTTGAAAACCTTTACAGAGGGCAGGATGGTTGAATTGTGCAACAGCATGAGGATAGAAAACTGTTTTGAGAATTCATAGCTTTCTTACTTTTTAAAACTTGTACTAGCTGAGATAGTAAGATCCAAGCATTTCTCTGATAAAATAATAAGACCTAATACTTACAATCTCTGTTTCAAAGAACTTTATCATAGGGATCCTCTGTCTCTCCAATTTTTAATCACTATACCTGAATGATATAAGTCCCTAACTGATAGATATAAACATTTAAACTCAGAGATGATTATAGATCCATGGCTATTGCTAAGGTATTCTACAAATAAGCGCAGTCACATCAATGTTTCTATTAAATTTAAACACACTAGCTAATTCGTA
This sequence comes from Sigmodon hispidus, assembly GCA_004025045.1. NCBI lineage: Eukaryota > Metazoa > Chordata > Mammalia > Rodentia > Cricetidae > Sigmodon > Sigmodon hispidus. Next base: position 28,623 of record PVIH01002820.1, read on the forward strand.
ATATAATTATGTCAGTACTTCTCACAATGGATGTGTATTCCATATCCCAGGCTTTGCTAAAATGACGGAGTAGATGGAATAGGTATGAGGGAGCCAACATTGACCCTCAGATGAAACCTCTGGTTTTCATTCAAGGAATACACCCATTATAAGCATCAAGGAACACAGCATTGCTTCCTTTGGTAAGTTCAGATGTACTCAGCTCTGAGATGTGGCGGCTTTACCTTTCTTAGTTGTGCCATTCTCAGTGTTCTGTTAACTCATCAGGAACATAACAAATAGCTAAAAGAACAAACTGAGAATTTTTCCATGGTACTGTGTCCATTAAAATGTTTGTAAACATTCCTTAGAAAAAGTGTGCTTTTTGATCATTATATTTTAAACTACTTTCTTTTAAAAAGTTACATGCAGCCTCATTACTTCTACCTTTATGATTTTTATTTTTAATATGCTTTCCGGATACAGTGGTGCATACCTTTAATCCCAAAACTGAGGAGGCAGAGGCAGATGGAGCTCAGTGAATTTAAGGCTAGCCAGAACTACATAGTGAAACCCTGTTTTTGAAAAATGTAGGTAAAAATGTTTTCTATATTAATATGGTATGAGAAAGGTTTTCGTCCAGTGTTCAAGAAGTAAAAACTGGAAATGTATAAATTTTCATGCAACTGTTTCAATTTAAAGAATGATGATTAAAGAAAAATGAGAATTCAAAGAAATTCAGGCTGTCCACCAACAGAGAGACAACACAACATTTTGTTAGATTCTTGTCAGGATCCAAGGGTATCAGTTATGAGAAATTTTTTAAAGATTTCTTCATCATGGTTTAAAAAGGTAAAATTACAAACACAAATCCGTGACCAAGCTGTTCCTAGAGACATCCTAATATTATGCTGTATCTGGTGGCCTCCCTTGGATAGGGTAAGGGAATGAAGGACTTGCACATTCCACACAATGTCAACACACATGAAGGGCACTCCAGAGGATCACAGGTTCTATAGATCAGAGCAGGAGAGTCCTTGTCTGTGATGCTATATTTAATAAAAAAAATAGCCTGAAATATCAGAGAGATAGAGAAACAAACCACAGCCACTTATCACCTAGCCAACTCCTCAGGCATCTCTTGGACAAGGAATCCTCAGACTCCAAATCTTTCTTTCCCCAGCTGACCAGGGAAGTGTCAGGGAAAGCTGAACTCCTCCCTTCTCTCCCTCTTCTCACCTATCATACTTCTTTATTCAACATTCCTAGAGCTAGGATTACTGCCTGGCTATTAGGCCTTGAACTCACAGAGATCCAAAGGCTGTCTGCCTTGCAAGTGCTAGGATTAAAGGCATGGGTCACCACTCCTTGACCTTCAAGGCTTGGCTCTGTCCTCTGATATTTCAGGCTATTTTTATTAAATATACCACCACACTTGTCTCCATGAGTGTCCCTGTTAATATTTTCATGGGAAGCTACTTGCAGCAATTGTATGCAAAATAAACATGTACAAAGTCAGCAGTGTTTCATGATATAATGTTATTTTCATTTGAACACAGATCTATGTGTGTTACAAATTATAACTTTTAATTTACAGAAAGGAAAAAACCCATGTGAATTGGTGGAAGGAGAAATTATGTACCTCAGATCTTGAAAACAAACACTTTTTCTTGGCTTCTGTCAAAGGGGGGGGAAATAATCAACTTTCCAAAGATGAATTCCAGCCTCAGAATACAAGCAGCTCTTATGTCAGAATCGAAATGTCGAAAATGAGAGCACTGTTTATTTGCAGAAAGATCTCCCAGTTGGCAGCGTCTTTCAGATTATCCTCTTACACTTCCCATGAGATCTAAGAGTAGAGATTTCAAAGGTCTCCAGGAAAATGAAAAACGTCACCTCCTTCCAACACACACAATCCCTCAATTTATCTGCACTTACTAATATAGTCTGAGTGTGTGCCCATTCTTTGTTTGTAGAATGCTATCACATTTTTCACCAATGACCAGGAGAATAATTGTGCTTCTATTACCCTCATATAAACCATCACTTTTCACTCTAATATTTATAATACACTGATCACATGAATGGTCCCAGTTCTCACTGCTCCATGGCTTTGGCAATGACCTCCAAAGACAATGACTTGCTTGTGCTGCTTGTTTTGTCTAATAGAAGAACAGCAACTTTGAAGCAAGCAAGAGCAGGAGAAGCCAGTTACCTTTTCCCTTCCTGTGATGTAATGAGAGAGCAGTTATCCCAGTAGGGGCCCAATATGGTAAGCCATCCCTGGCCTAGCATCAACTGCCAACAAGCACATGCTGAACCTAGGAAGATCAGCTAGACGCAGCCCATATCAGAACTGAGGCATCAACGGCCAGACTGGGAAGAATGAGGTTGTTTTGAGCATGTTCTTCTGCTAACAACCACAAAGCCTAGAGGAGTGATCAAGTCTCTAACTCGCTTCCAGATGGGACACTTAATTCAGGCTTATCATAGCCTCAGACACATGACTGGCTAAGGTACCCAGTAGGCAAAGTTGGGAAGAGATGAGGCAGAAAAAGAGCATTTTGAGTTAATATCATCTAAAAGTTCTGCAGTGTTGAAGTTCCCAGCATGAAGAAGCCCATTCTCTAAGAGCAGAGTAAACAGCAGCTATACATAGAATCAATATAAACACACCTGCCTACTCCTTGGCACGTACAATCTTTTGTTTTGTTTTTCATTCAAACGTGGGAAGAAACCATCAGCAGGATGCCTAAAAGTTTCTGGGTCTTTAATCAAATAAACGATAAGGAAAATCTGTCAGTCTTAGCAAATAATGGTGTCTAAAGCCATTTATTGTTGGGAAACAAAAGAAAATGCAGTGATTTGAGTTTATATTGTAGAGAAGATAATAAAAGGGGTTTTTAATCAAATTGTTGAAATATGAATTAGTGTAATACAAAGCAAGGCCACATACTGCTCTGCAGAAGTATGCCTGACAGCTTCTGGCTTTACTCTTCTTAGAGAAGCTAAAAGACAGTTTATTGATTCCCAAAGCCAAAGCTACAAAACTGTCAAATTCCAACGACAATATCAACTCCACTTAAACATTTCATGGTCTAAAGCTAGGCCAATGAGAGGGCTCTTCAGGTGAAGGCACTTGTGACCAAAACTAATGGGTCAAGTCCAAAAGCCAACATCCAAAGTCATTGGGGTATATCTGTGGAGTGTTGAGGGATATTTGTATACTGTGTGAAGACATATTGCTGTGATTAGTTTAATAAAGAGCTGAAGGGCCAATAGCTAGGAAGCAGGTATAGGTAGAACTTCTAGGGAGAGAGAGAGAGAGACAGAGAGAGAGAGAGAGAGAGAGAGAGAGAGAGAGAGAGAGAGAGAGAGAGAGAGGAAGTAGGAAGTAGGGGATGAATCTAGTGTGAGAGATGAGAAAGACACCATGACGAAATAGAACAAGGTGGACACACAGAATGGGTGAGAGGTAAAGGCTACATGGTAAAAGATAGATTAACAAAAGCAGATTAATTTAAGTCACTAGAGCTAGTGTGACAAGCCTAAGCTAAGTCCCAGCATTCAAAATTAATAATAAGTCACTGTTCATTATTTGGGAGCTGGTTGGTAAAACAGAGAAAGGCTCACTACAGTGGAGACATTGAAAATATGTTCCCACTTAAGCAAATACTCAGTAGTCTTCCCATGTTACTTATTAGCTATGAAGTTTAAGAAAATAGTTTAATCGAGGGACTTTAGACTGCTGATTGACAAGTTTACCACCTTCATGGCTCAGCATGTTTCTGATTTTGTTTTTTTTCCTCATATATTCATACATGAATAAACTTTGGACTATTTATTTTGATTTATCTTCAACTCTTGACACAAACCTGACACTTTTCAAATACTTTCATCTAAAATGAATCATCCACCTCTGTGACGAACATCTCTACTGCTTGACTTTGATCTACTGTGGGCAGAAAAACTGTTATAGTGAAAGGAGGTTGGAAGGGAAACTTGTCCAAATTATTTCCTTGGGGTCTTCCTTCCTTATGGGAAAGTAACACAAAAATATGCTTTATCCTGACAGACATAAGCGTTGTAGAAAATGTTTGTTTGACTATAGCTACAGCATTGATGTAAAAGTAACCAAAAGTTAAAAACCTAGCTCTGTTGAGAGAGAACTTGTGTGTCATGCTTATGAGTTACTTGGCATGCCTCCCTTTTTGAGACAGTGGAATACCTGGCCAAAAAGTAAGGATGGAAGTGTGGGATAATGTTGTAAATATTTCCCCTGTATTTGTTTAATAAAATGCTAACTAGCCAGAGAGAAGGCAGAAGGTAGAGTTTGGGTAACCAGACTAGGAGAATTCTGGGAGAGGAAAAGCAGAGGGTAAGACTCAAACCAGAAGAAGGAGGAGGAGGAGGAGAAGAAGAAAATGAGAATGCTATACTAAAGCAAAGATACCAAGCTGTATGGCTAAAGATGGATAAGAATCATGGGTTAAAGAGCAAGAGTTAGCAAGTATAAGCCTGAGCCATAGGCCAACAGTTTATAATTAATATAAGCCTTTGTGTGATTATTTGGGACTAAACAGCTGCAGCACTGGCCAGCAGGACAGAGAAACTTTTAACTATTGTGGAAGAGTTCTTTTTTAGAATTAAGTATTTTGTAATTACAGAAAACTGCAAAGTCCCTGTTAGGGGTGCTCATTACTGTTAACTGGGGTCTGAATAGGCTTTAAGCTGGAGTGTACTTCTCAATTGGTTCTGTACAAGTTGAAAATCACTTACGTGAATTTCTTGGAACCAGAAGAATTTTATATTTTGGAATATTTGCATATGTATAATGAAACAACATGGGGATGGAACCCAATGCTCTAGTCATATAGTCTGAATATAATTTTATGTCATATTTTTAGTGTGCTTATTATTTGATGGTGACCTGTCCCATGAGATCAGATGTGGAATTTTCCAGTCTGTATTTTGAAGCATTTGAAGTTTCACATTTCCAAATTAGAAATGCTCAACCATCATTTCCATATATCCTCTATAGTGATGCAGACCTGCAATGCAAAGTCTCAGCCTGATCTCATATCATCTCTCATTTACTTTCTTTAAGCATATTTCTAGAATGCAGTTCTAAGCCAGAAGTGGTAGCCATTTTGCTGTCATATCTCAAATCACTCACACATCTGATATAACAGATAGAAATAGGTAGGGCCATGGTAATACAATGGGCATGTAAGGCCTGGTCTCTTTTTCATGAGTAAAGAATATATGACTAATAGGCAGCCAGATTATTGTAAAGACACTATCAGTTAGTGCTATAGCTAGAACTTTCTCAGTCACACTGTAGGACAAATATTCAAGTACAAGTGGTTTATAGGGTAGGGGGCTATGATCTCAGGAAATACTACTTGAGGCATGCAGTGGAGAGGTAGCAAATATGAGTCATAGTTATGAAAGGCAGGGGATAGACGGAATGTTACTGACTTACCAATGTGTGTACTACTGGTAGATTTTGCTAATGGAGAGATAGATAACTCCTCATTTACCTCCACTTTTATTAACTCCCACCAGTCATTGTTTAGAGGATGTTCTGAGAGGAATTAATTCTCCGGCGCTTCCTACCTGCTGTGGGCAGAGCCAGCACACAATGAAATGATATGGGTGGGAGAGCTGCAGGAAACTGTGGCCACTGCAGTGGTGCCAAGTGTATTAGTTAGATACTGCTCTGTATCGCCTAGCTAGTCTCTTTCCAGTATTTTTCATCCCTGAAACTAGAAGGAGAGTTTTATAAGCCCTGTGTCCAGTAGATCAGTCATACTCCAGGATGAGAATGCCCTGTGACAGATACTTCTGTGCAATAAAACGTGTATGTTTGAAACTTTTACTGCCAGCCCTTGTGATGTAAGAGGGACTAAAATTTCTCTCTCACCTGCATTGCCTAAAAACAAACACTGCACAAAAATCTGAATCAATGCATGCATACTAGTGTGTACTCCTGTTTTGTGGCTGAACAGTGTTCAATTGAATGAATGTAACATTATTCATTTATTTACCAGCATAAGAAAATTGCAATTATTATGAATATAAGCACTTGTCTGGAATATTGATATCTACATATTTGTGAGAACAAATTGTCATTTGTCTTGGCTAAGTACCTAGGAATGAAAGTATGGGGGGGGTCATACAGTAAGTCTACATTTAACATTAAAAAAAAACCCTGCCAAACATTTATATAATATTCCTTTTCACATTCTCGTCAGCTGGCACAATTACTCCACATCAATATACAGTAGTCCCTCAGTGTGGGTCCACTTTGCATTTCCCTCATGACTGGTAACACTGTGTATCCTGTTATTTTCTGCTGTTATTGGCCAATCATGAATACTTTCTATAAAACATCTATGTGAATACCTTATAATTCAACACATCTTTTTCTTCCATTCAGTTGTATGTGCTATTTCTAGACTCTAGCTAGAAGTCCAAAATGAGACATATGAGGGAAGTATCCTGTCCCTGTTTGGTACTTGCGTGTTCCTTCTCCTGATGGCTTCTTTTAAAGGATTGTTTTGGTTTTATTTCTTAATAGTCACAGTTTAATTTTATTCTCAGGACATTTGCATTTGTTAGAATAATCTGGCATTATTTTAGCATTTTAGAGTTCAGGAGCCTATCATTTCACTGTCGTATTTGAAGCCACAAGCAGTGACAATGTCAGAATGAAAATTCATTTTTATGAGCTTGGGTCTTTTCAAAACCTGAGTGTATCAATTCAGGAGTGATTTTGGAGTTTATTCTTTTGAGTGACATGTAGGAAATACCTGCTCTGTGTGGTGATACATCCTCTCACAGATAGAGGGGTTCAAGGCACTACTTATAAATCCACATTCCAGCTCCAGCTGCTTCTTCCCACCCATGAAGGAAGATGTGGTGAGGAACAGGACAGCAGTCTTAAATTCCTTCAAGCTGAACACTGTTTATTAAACTTGGCAGATGATGGCAGAGCAAGGTCACCTGCCCTCCCCATCTTCTCTGACCTCTCATCAACTTCTCTTTCCTTCTTGGACTTAAAAAAAAATACATTTTAATGCTATCCATAATTCATGAAAAGAAATGATAAAATCAAAACATATTACTACTCCTGGCTTACAAATCCTGTTGCTACTATTAATTATTAACAGCTCCTAGAGGAAGAGAGAAGCAATCCCAAAGGTGAGAGATAAAAAGTCAGTGAACGAACACACACACACACACACACACACACACACACACACACACACACACACTGAAAGTTAATTGACGTCCTCTGTACAAAAAGTTTCCAGTTATCACACATGTTAAATAGAAATTTATTCCTCTAGTCAAAACAAATAAACAAACAGTAGTTTGACTAAAACTGCAGACCAAGCAGTCACCTCATGTAAGACCTTGCTGCCACAGATAAAAAGCTGCAGTCCAAGAAGAGGAGGGCTGCTAGGGATCTGCAGACAGATAGACATAGAGCCAGTCCTGTCTTCTAAGGATCAGGATTTTTCTTCCTAGGTTTGTTTTTAATTGATAGATGATAGTCATATATGCTTACAAGTGCAACTTGATGTTTCTTTAAGTGTATATGTTGTTGATAGTACAAGTCAGGCTCCTTAGTGCATCCACGGCCTCAAGTATGTACCTTTTTGTTGTAAAGAGAATACTTTGGTGACTTTCAAATACAGTATATATTATTACTAGCTATAGTCACCTGTGGTATACCATAGAGACCTGGAGTTTGCTCCACTAACTGATACTGTGAATTCATTATCCAATCTCTTCTTTCTTCTTGTCTAATCTGTTTCTTAGCCTCTGGTCTCTGGTAATGAATGTCCTATTGTCAATTTAGGTAAGTCCAATGTTTTGCAGACAAGTGCTCATCAATGAACTATATCCCTAATGAAAGGTCCACCATGTTTAGATTTCACAAGAGACAATGCATTTGTATTAGTATAGTTTTTAGGTTCAAAGCCTGGTCTCTAGCATTTTAAACAAGCATATCTTAGCTGCCTATCCTCAATATCCCAAAATAAAGAAATAAGAAAAAGTGAAAAGTAAAGAAAGGAGACTTACTCAGTGCAGCCACATTGATAAAAGAAACGAAGGGATTCAGGAGCCCATGAGTGCACCTCCAGGTACTGACATGGGGCTTGGGTTTAAATAGAAGATAATTGGTATGCATAACTAAACAGTCTTGGTCAGTGTGTGGTCCTACTTATCAGTGACTCTTATTGTCTTGGCTCATGTCTGTCCTTCAAGAAAGTCCCATAAGTTGTAAAACCCATTTGATTTTTTTTTTCTTAAAATACAAGTTCCTCTCTTGGCTGGCACTTGGGCTTCCTATAGTATGATATTCCTGGAGGAATGTTTTAATCCTTTGGCACAATTTTTTCAATAGTCTAATAGAGAAGTGCAGAGTTGTCTATCTTTAAACCTAAAACTATAAAACTTCTAGAAGAAAACATCAGGACAATGGACTAGAAGTAATTAATGTCTTTGATATGACCCCAAATGAGAATTTTTTGCAAAGCCAAAACCAAGAAAAAAAACCTGAAACAACAAAAATAAAATAATAACAACAAGCCAAGGTTATGTCATCCACACATTAGGAAAGAATATTTACAAATCATATATCTGAATTGATACCAGAAATATATGAAGAGCTCAAACTACCTGGGAGACTAAGGCAGGAAGATGAGGAATTTAAGACCAGCCTGGGCTACAGAGCAGAGAGGTGAGATCATTCTGGGCTAAAGCAAAACATGAACACAAACTAAGTAAAGCTAAAAGAAACTAACAAAAAATCAAAACAAATAGAAAATAAAATGACTTGAATGGACATACTAAAGAAGACACACAAACGGGGCTGGAGGAGACTTTGGTTCAACAGCTTAGAGTATTGTTGCTTTTGCAGAAGGCACAGATTGGATTCCCAGCACTCAGATGGTGTCTTAAAACCATCAGTAACTCCAATTTTAGAGCATCTAATGCCCTTTTCTGGACTCCATGGGGATATGGCATAAAATAAAAAGGCAAGAAAGTAGGTAGGTAATGCCAACCTTCTGAAATCTCCAACTGAAATGCTAGTGTGAAGTCAGGACAAAAGGCTTGTTCTGAGAACTGAATTGATGCACAGGCAGGAATTAGTTGGGGAGGGTCAGAGCTAGAACAAAGGCTAACAAGAAACTTAAACCAGGTAGGAAAGGTGAATTATCAGCCCAAGTTTCTATAGCCTTCCAAATAATTTTGTGTAGGCTCATGATCTTACAAAATTAATAAAAACAGAAAGAATCTATTTCAAAGACAATCCTCTCATAAAATAGCAACACACACACACACACACACAACACACGCGCAAACGCACTAATGGCAGGTAGGTCTGAGAAGGCCTGCTTAGCTGGAAAGACCCAAGTAAAAACAAACAAGAAGTTTCCAGCTGTGAGGAAGGCACTAACTGTTCTCTTCTCTGGAACTTTCCAGCTCTGCCAAACTTATGCACTGTATTCTCTTATTTTAAACAAAAGGACTTTTTTTAGTATGCTGTTTTTTTTTCTTCCTCCCTAGCATTGGAATTCTACCAGAGCTCTAGAGAAGAACATATTCAATGTCAGGATTTGTCTTTATTTGAGAAAGGGAAAAAAACAGAAATTACAGAGAAACTGATGCCATGGCTCTTTCTGTCAGCAAACAAGAAAAAGTCCTCTGGGGGAAACATCTGCCTTCCTCGGTGACCATCCATCTCCAATCCCAGCAACACCAGGCAAATTCACAGGGGTCTTTTTACTGCAATCTTTCCCTACGACCAACAGAAGAGTCTGTTCTGTTTAGCTGTACTTCATTTGTACAAGGAATCTCAACAGTGGCCAAGAATGAAGACAGCATTTTCTCATTCTCTCCCCCCTGTCTCGTGTCTTTCTCTCCTCCCCCCTTTCCTTTCCTTCCCATTCAAAGGCATCCCAATGGGATCTTAGCCTTCACAGGCAGCAGATGCAGATGTAAGAACTTTCTGACAGCTTGACTGTCTAACTATACTATAACACCCTCTCCCATTTTCTTGTCACTTTTAAAATCCACCATGAGAGATGGCTCTGCAGTTGTGAGCACTGGCTGTTCTTCCACAGGACATGGGTTCAATTTCCAACACCCACAAAGCAGTTTACAACAACTATAATTCCAATTTGGGGAACCCTATGCCCTCTTCTGGCCTCCACTAGCACCAGGCCTACACAAGAAACATAGATATACATCCAGGCAAAATACCTACATGCATAAAATTAAAACCAAAATAAAACAAAAAACAAGCAGCATTAGTTTCTTCTCTTCAATGCTTATATTTTTATTTCCAAATCATACTACACACAAATATACAAATACCATTTCCTTCTTATAAATGTTAATCAGTTTAATAGATTAGAAAGAGAGGCCAATCATAACTAAAAACCTATGGCTGACTATTCTCTAATGTCCATTTGGAACTAAATTGCCCAATTCCAGTAGGGGGTCTGGCACTGGGGAATGAGATGTTCAGAGTCTGAGTGAGTTAGGATGCCTATGCTGGGATTTGGACTCCAGTGAGTCTTACAGTAATTCCAAGATGGATTGTGCCTTCTATTTTTGGATTCACACTGGGAAGCCAATTAAATTAAAAAGCGATTCATTTCACTGTATTTGTCTCCAGGCTGCTCAAATAGAAATGCAAACGACTCCTATTGAGTAAGTTTTCTGCCTCAAAAAGAATGAGACTGAAACACCAAGCTCTGTGTGTGTCTCAGGGTCCAACTTGTCTTGAGGCAAGAAAAATAAACCCTCCAACTCAGGGCTAATGATTGATTTCTTTTGCAAGTCATCCTACATGGTGGCACAGTCACCTTCTCTGGCCTTCACAGTTTGAAATAGTTGTAGAAATTGAGTTCACATTTACACAGATGGACACAACCAAGAGAGAGGCTCATTTCTCCTAGCACATCTCAGAAGAATGGAGAAATGACAGGCCTTCAGCATAACAAATGCAGTTACTATAGGCTATAGCCTTATAAGGAAGATAGTTGTCTCTAATCTCAAACTCTACATACTCAAATTCTACAAAATGGAGATAATCTACACTCCTAATAATTCTAACTGAAGTACGAGGAATAAGCTGTGCTTCTCTGACTGGCCTAATTTATGGTGTGTATACAATGCTACTCCAATCTCAGAGACTAAAGCTTCAGTTGACTTAAGCGTTAGGATCCTTTCTGAAGCATTAGGTGAAATCTATTTGCCTGAGACATTAAAGGGCTGAGATCAGACGGTTGAAAGGCACTGAGGAATAGACCTGAGAACTGACTTCTTATTTCTAGTAAGAGTAGAAATGTCCTTTCAAAACTAGATTGACTGGTTTCTTATCCAAGAAAATAATTTGAAGCAGCTGGCTTTCGGAGATTTTTCCTGAAAATACGAATGGCCTGCAGGGCATAGGGAGATTGTACTCTACTAGTCCTTGTACAAAAATGATTTCAATAGCCTATAGTCTATAAAATAACAGCCCCAAACCTGCCATTTGTAGATCATTTTGTATACCTGGCCAGCCCAAATTGAAACTTTCCCATCACTATTGGCAGATGAAATGTTATGTTGCCTCTAATGGCAAGGTCACAGAATCTTAAGGATGGAGAATGGGGAAGATGTGGCTTCTGGCAGCCTCAGTGGCCTTCATTATAGCTTAGAGATACTTACAGAGCACGCTGTAGTAATCAGAACATACAATGTAACCATATTTATGAAAGTCCAAAACTATTTCCCAGAAAAGAAGCCATTTGGAGAAAATTGAAAATCACTTGACTTTATCTTCACTTTCATGAAAAATATCCCCATCTGAGGCCTGCTAAACTATTTGTAGAAATTCACATCTATCTATAAATGATAGGAAGGAAGGCAGAAAGAGAAAAAGAAGAGAGTGAGAAGCTAAACTTGTATAGAAAAGCCCAACATCTGAAGAACAGTGTGAGCATTTTATTAACCTGCCTTGCAAATTTTAAAATATTCTCTATTTTTTTTCTTCTCTATCATAACAGAGTAAATACAAACCTGGTACCTGTCTATTATGGAAAAGCTCTGAAACAGATTTTGGGTTTTGGCAAGTAATGAAAATGGCAAGTTGAATCAAGATGAAAGAGCATTTTTAAAGAATTCTTTTTATTTCTACTGTCTTCTAAAACTTCCAAAGTCATTATAAGTAGCAAGCTTGCACCTGAAAGCATAGTCTACTCATAACACCAAATTGTAAACCATTTATTATAAACCAACCAAACTATCATCAGGGATAGAATAAATTACAGTGTGTTCACTTGCAGAATGGACTACTAGGCAACAAGGAAAACCACCAACTCCAACTACATGCAACAGCAAGAAATAACCTCACAGCATATTGCTTAGCAGGACAATCTAGCCACAATGGAGGCTCCTTGCATTTGCAGCACACTAGTGCCAGGATCCTTGAAATATGTCAATCTCTGTGGCTCATGTACTTAAATAAATATAGATTATTACTTTCTTTTCTCATGCCAATGTGTTCACTTTCTCCTCTATCAAGTTCAGTGTATCTGGCTTTATGTTGAGGTTTTTCATCAATTTTAGGTCAATTTTTGTGCAGGTTGATAGGTATGGATCAATTTAGATTATTCTATGTATATCTTGCCAGTTTGATTGCAGCATTTGTTGAAACTGCTGTCATTTTTGCAGTATTTCTAGCTTATCTGTAGGTGTGTGGATTTATGGCAGAGTCTTCAGTTTGATCTCATGAATCAACATGTGTGCTTTTGTACCATGCAATGTTTTTTTTTCTATTGCTATACCTCTGTAGTACAACGTGAAACTGGGCATGATGATACCTCCAGAAGTTTTTTTCAGGACTGTTTTAGCTATTCTGTGTATTTTTAGTGTTTGTTTCCATATAAAATGGGAAATTGTCCTATCAAGATCTGTGAAGAATTGTGTTATAATAATGAGGTGACTGACTAAATTTGCAAATGACTTTTGGTAGGATGACAATTTTTACTATACTAATCCTACCAATCCAAGTACATGAGGTGGGAGTGGTAGTTTGAATGTAATTGCCCCCATAAACTCATAAGAAATGGCACTATTAAAACCACAAGCACTGAAATGCTTGGGATCTGAAGCACCTTGGAGCAGCACTTTGGAACCCATTCCCTCCAAAGGAATATCTGACCCAGTCTTGATATTGGGATGAGGAAATTGGACTTCCCTGGAGTGGATGCTGATCTAAGCTACCTTGGGACCTCCTGCCCTTTCTGGGGAGGAGATGGGGAGATGGAGAGAAGGGAGAGTGACCGGGAGTGATTGGGAGGGGAAAGGGAGTTTGAACAAGAGGATACATGGACAAAAAATGAGACTTTATTCATAACTAAAAAAATGGCACTATTAGAAGGTATGGCTTTGTTGAGGGAAGTGTGTCACTGTGGAGGTGGGCTTTACAGTCTCATACATGCTCAATCCATGTCCAATGTCTCAGTTCACTTCCTAGTACCTTGCAATCAAGATACAGAATTATCAGCTCCTTCTCTAGCACCAGGTCTGCCTGTATGCTGCCATGTTTCTCCATGATGTTAATGGACTAAACCTCTAAACTGTAAGCCACCTCTATTAAATATTTTTCTTTATAAGTGTTGTGGTCATAGAGTCTCTGCATAGCAACAAAAACCAAAAGATGCAGGAATTTTTCCATCTTTTGATGTTGTCTTCAATTCTTTTCCTAAATATCATACAGTTTATAATCATATAAATCTCCTACTTGTTTGGTTTAGATTTACCCCAATATTTCATATTATTTGAGACTATTGTGTAAAGTATTCTTTCCCTGATTTTTTTCCTCAGTTATTCATCTGTATACAGTAAAGCTACTGATTTTTATGAGTTAATTTTATATCCAGCTACTTTACTGAAAATGCTTATTAACTAGTTTATAAGTTATAAACTGTTTATAAGTTTCCTGGTGGAATTTTTAGGGTCACTTATGTATACTATCAAATCATGCCCAAATAAAGATACTCTGACTTACTCTCATCCTACCTACATCCCTCTGACCACCTTCAGTTGTCTTATTACTCTAGCTATAACTTCAAGCTCTAAATTGACCAGAGAGGACAAAATCTTGTCTTGTTCCTGATTTTAGGTGACTTGCTTTGAGTTTCTCTCCATTTAGGTTGATGCTGGCCATTGGTTTATTGTAAACTGCTTCCATTACATTAAGATACATGCTTTGTATCCCTATTCTCTTCAGGACTTTTATCATAAAAATTGTTAGATTGTGTCAAAGGCTTTTTCTGCATCTAATATAATGACCTAGCTATTCTTGTCTTTCAGTTTATATATGGTAGGCTACATTTATTAATTTAAATATGTTCAATCATCCTAATATCTTTGGTATGAAACAATTTGATTCATAGTGAATGATCTTTTTAATATGTTCTTGGATTTGTTTTGTAAGTATATTATTGGGAAGTTTTACATCTATGTTCATAAGGGAAACTGGTCTGTAATTTTCTTTGTTGTGTCTTTATGTGTCTTGGATGTGAGAGCAACTAGGCCTTGTAAAATGTATTTGAAACTGTTCCTTCTGTTTCTATATTGTAGAATAACTTGAGGAGCACTGTCATTAACATTTCTTAAAAGTCTGTGCTTAAATTTTGTGCTCAAACCATCCAGCCTCATATTTTTATTTGTTTGTTTGTTTGTTTATCTTCAATGCCTGATACTCTCTGGGTTCCTAAAATTTTCATTTTCCAGATTTCCCTGAGTTTGGGTTTTCTTTGTTGATTCTATTTTTACATTCAGGTATTGAACTGTTTTATTCATTAACTTCCACTGTTAGTTTGTATTTTCATAGGGTTCATTAAGAGATTTATTAATTTCATTTTTAAGGATTTCTATTATACTTACAAGAATATTTGACTGGTTTTTCTCTTATTTCAGCTATGCTGCTATTCTCAGGTGCAACTATGTGGTAGGTTTACAGGGTTCTCATGGAGACATATTGTTCTGGCTGTTATTGATTGTGTTTTTACATCTGCATCTAGACATCTGGGTTTCCGATGGTTGTAATTCTAGGTGCTGCTATATAGTCTTGCTTTTTTAAAAAGGTGGCTGTTCTTTTTTTGGTTTCTATTGCCTTTTCTGGTTCTTAGGAGGGTATAGTAGCTGTGTCTTGACTGGTAATGAATTTTTCTGGATTTCTATTCGGTGTGAGCATTGAGAGTTCCAGATCAAATGTGTTTCTTGGGTTTTAGAGTTAACACTTTGGAATGGGTATAGGATAAGAATGGAAATAGGGTCCACTAGAAAGATGAAAGCAGGGTTTTCTACCAGAACTGCTTAGTCTGCTGGGAATGGGGCAGAGAATGAGGAGGGGCAATAACAGATAGTCTGGGGATGTAGCTGAGGATAAGACCTGAGATTAGATTTAGAAGAGAAGAGGGAGGGTAAAAATCTGAAACTAGACTATCCACTTTGCTGGCCTATTTGCTTTTCTGGAAGACTTGGCTGGTGGATTTCAAGGGAATGCATTCTATAGTAGGGGATTGGAATAACAGGATAATTAGAGTGGTTAGAGGAGAAGATCTTTTTCATCTACTGTAGATGGGGCAAGGAAAGAGGGAACCAGCACAGGTGGTCTGCTACAGAACTGAGGATGGGACTATGGAATTGAATTTGGAGGGAAGGAAGGAGAGGTAAAGATCTGCAGCTAGCCTACCTGCTTCCCTGCTTAGAGTGTCCTACATGATTCCTAGAAAATGTCTATTAGCATTGGGTGCTTGGATAATGTCTGGATAATTCAATAAGTGGTTAAAGACTTAATTACAAAAGGCACTGAAGTTTCTGCCTTGCTCTCAGTCCCATAGAGAGATGCAAAAAGCAAGAAATAAATTTCAATGTGGCAGAAAACCAAACGATGCAGGTTAGAATTAGATCCTCCAGTATCAGTCAACCAATGAGCTACAACCCTGAGGCAGAACCAGTCAGCTAAGCTGTTGGTGAATTCCTCAAGCAAATTGTAAAAGATATTAAACATGTGCTTGTTGTGTTTTTTTTAGTTGGTTAAATTTGGGATTTTTTTGCTGCTTTCTTTTTGTTTACTTCCTTCCTTGCTTACTTTTTAATTTTATGTTGCTAAATTTAGACATAATTTCACATGTGTTTGTAAGTAACTAATATTCTAGATTGAGCATTATATAGTTATCATTATTCAATAGTCTACCTGGATTTGTTTATAATGTGGTATCAGAGATTTAAGGTGGAAAGTGAAGGCATATACCACTTTTTAAACCTTCATTGTACCTATTTTCTTTTTGACCAGAACACACCAGATAACTGAACTATTCATGAGTATCTTAGATAGAGTCACTATTGCTGTAAAAAAAAACTCCATGACAAAGGCAATTCTTAAAAAGGGAAACATTTAATTGGGGCTGGCTTACAATTTCAATTTGTTAGTCCATGAGTGGGAAGCATGATTGCATGCAGGCAGACATGGTACTGGAGAAGAAGTTGAGCATGCTACATTTTGATCTTTAGGCAACAGAAAGTGAACTGTCACACTGCATGGCTTGAGCATATATGAAACCTCAAAACTCACCCTACAATGACTCACTTCCTCCAACAACGCCACACCTACTCCAACAAGACCATAGCTCTTAATAGTGCTGCTCCCTATGTACCAAGCATTCAAACATGAGTTTATAGTGGCCATACCAAACCACCACGTTGGTGTGGCATAGGTTAACTTACTCACTATGGGAAGGCAAATTACATTGCAATATTGGTGGCTGTAAAATCTGTCCACAAATCCATGGACACTGTACTATTTTAAAACATGGTGTCTATTTCTCTCCTCTTACATATGGGCTGAACACAGTGGTTCAGTTCCAATGATTAAAATATGATACATTTGATGATGTGTGGCTACTCATGTTTTGACATACAAACAAATTTTTTTTCTGCTTCCCTATATATTATGGCTGCTATGTATGCTTTGGAAAAAGACAATCACTTGTCACTAGGATAGACATAGAGAGGTCTATGTGGAGACAACTTAAGAGTCACATTGGAAGTATGTCCTCTAGCCCCAGATATATTACACTACATATCCCCTTTTGTGTCAAAATTAAAAAAAAAATGTTATAGCTAATATAGGAAAAACTATATACAATAGGTACAATAACTACAACCAATATATACAAGCAATAATTACATCAGTATTGTCCAGTCCTGGAACAATTGGCAAACTCAAAGAAAATATTCCATTATTTATTATATTTTCGTGAGTCCAAAAGATTGTAAGTAATTCACTTTCTATCTAACTTGTATTACTAACTGAAAATTTTCTTTCTCTTAAACTTCTACACTTGAACTTCTTAGTGAGTTTCTTTTCTAAAACTGTCACTAGAAAACTATAACTTCAGATAATTGCTTCCTTCCCACATTTTACCTGAACTTCTGAGCTAAACCACTACTGAATCTTGCTCATCCACAGAAACTGCAAAAGGTAGTCATTATAATGTTATGATAAGTCCCTAAGTTATAGGATAACTTGTCATACAGCAACCTACAGGTGTAAGAAAAGATGAAGGAGCTGTTTCAGTTTGCTTTTTTTTACCCACATGCTTGGGATGCTTATTTTTACTTTTCTATATAATAGTAGGTCCTCCTGTAGCTTCCCTAAGTAGAAAAGAAACAGAGAAGGGAGTGGTAATCAATTGTATATTTAATAAAAATAGTCTAAAATATCAGAGGACAGAGCTAGCTATGAAGGTCAAAAAGTGGTGACCCAAGCCTTTAATCCCACCATTCAGGAGGCAGAGATCCAGATGAATCTTTGTGAGTTCATTACCAAACAAAGCCAGGCAGTGGTGACACACCCCATTAATCCTAGCACTAGGAAAGTTGATCCAGGAATTGAAATAGCTGTTGGGGAAAGAAACATAAGTTAGGAGAAAGCAGAAGTTCTTCCTTTTGTCTGCTTTCCTAGTCAGTCTGACGACTCTTGAAGATAGGACTTATTTAGTTTTGCCTGAGGAATTGTCTGGGTAAGAAATAACTGTGGCTCTGTGGGTGGCTCTGTCCTTTGACATTCCAGACTTTTTATATTAAATATACAATATATTACCACAGAAGGTGGTGTTCAAAAACCTTCAGTTAAGGACACAGCATCAAACCCAAGGTGTTCTAAGTCTATAACAATGCCCAAACTACAAGGCACCTCTGCTTCAGCCAGAGCCTCACTCCTACTGAACTGAATTAAGATACCTCAACACATACTGAAGTAAGTTGGTAACCAGGCATGACTAGATCCTCCATCAGTAATACCATACAAAGAGGGCACCTTCTCACTCCATTTACCCAACAGTAGCTTCTGTGAAGCATCTAATCTTTCATGCTGTTCTCAAAAGCCTAACATAGCTGAAATTATTAAAGGGATAGGTCTTCAAGAAAGAATGAACAAAAGAGCTATGGTTATGAGTTATCCTCACCTCTTCTCTCAACACAAGAGTGTCATTATGTTAATTCAGCAGCAGCAGCTATGGAAATCATTTGTGCCTTTCTATTCCCCAAACCATAAATATTGTTTTGTTGTTTAAATTTCAACTTAGGAGTCATTTCCAATTAAATCAATCAAATTACTAATGATGACCTTGAGTGCCAGGTGAAGACCAACTCTGAGGTTGCACATAGACTGTGCCAAATGAAAGAGACTAAAAACAAATAGCCTTGTCCCTGTTTTCTCATTTCTTTCCACAACTGGATAACTGTGTACATTAAAACTGCTTCTGTGGAGTGAACGCTCATTCTCCACTTCAGTGAAATGACATCTAAGCCAGCCATGCTTAGATTTGTACTGTCCCAATACTAGGTAGAGCCTAGATATAGAAACCAGCCATTCTGAGAGCAAATATAAACTGTTCCCATGCAAATTCTGCTCAAAATGCTTCTTTTCCTCAACAATGACCTCAAATAAACCCTAATGTCCAGGACTTGGTCATCACTTCTGCTAATCTACCATCAATAAGGGTAACTTGTCAGAACATTACTACTAATTGATGTCAGGCCTGAAGATCCATTCACTAAGAATGACAAAGTCCAAACCTCCTGGGGCAAGCCCTGGATGCCACAATTGACATCTTTGAACAAGGCTGAACATAGAGGAGAGAAAGGTGTAGAAATTATGGGACACTGAGGGCTGTGTCCACAAAGATAATGGCCCATCCACTTAGTCTAAATATAAATTACATTTTTCTTGAACTTTCTCAAAAGAGGATTCTATTTGTCTACTTTTATCTTAAATACAACCTAAAATTCATCTTCTTTATAATCTTCTTTTCTAATGCAACGTATCTTTAGCACTTGCCTTCTGTCTCCTGTCTCTTCTCTACCTCCCCTATTGGTCAGTTCAGATCTATATCCCTCCCATTTCCTCCCTTCCCTTCCACTCCCCTTGTGGTGGATAGGTTGATCGGCATTTGACCTCTAGGATCCCCCATCTGCTCAGGAGCCTGATACATTCCTTTTCTGAAACAGACCCAGAATTGCCCCAGTGGAGACAGAGGGAGGACATTTTCCTGAATCATCTGGCCTAAACTGATTATTACTACCACAACATAACTAAGGGAGATCATTCCTTCTATTTCAAAAAAATGGAGCAGGATAATTATTAGTAAAATTCTAATGTTTCCTAATTAAGAAAATAGACTAGGTTCAATGATTACATTGGCATTGAGTTAATGTACATATGTATGTATGAACTAATAAAAACCACACACACATAAATATATAAACACAAATATAACATACACACAGTGTTTGGTATATTTTCTCCTGTGTCTAATAACTCCTAACAAGAATGAGGATTGTTGCCTTGTCTGTGCTCTCCACAAGCAAGACACTGAGTCTGATAGACACCAATCATTTATCTATTTTATTCACTTATTTTTATTCATCTAATGGTTATATTCTCATCAACATTTGAAATGTTACCTTAGAAAACTATTTTTCAGAAAAATAAAAGTGCTGGGAGCTAGGAATGAAAACTTGTGATCATAAATTTGAGAATATTAAAGAGCTAGAATCCAATCAGATGTCTTTGACATGCATCCACTGACTTTACTGCTCTGTAGAAAGCCTCGTAACTCTTCATACTGGAGTCAGCTCTGAGCCAGTACCTGTGACTGCTAATTGTACACAACATTAAGGGAGACTGTGGATGGCACTGGCCTCCCAACCTGCAGTTCTTTTTCATAATCCCTGGTTTACCAGCTGGGACTCTGATGGGGCGTTTTACAGCAGAGCCTTCACTACTCTCATGAAACATTATAATCACATAAAATGTTATGTTGAACCATTGATTGTAAGTAGTGAGGAGCCTACCCGTGGCATCTGTGCCTTAATCGCCTCTTTTCATCACTTCACTGCCCATTTAGGAGTCCTTAGAAGTCTTCCCTCCACATGAATAGGGGTGTGGAGTTTAATCAGCCACACCTGGTGAAGACACCCTCATTTGCAATTCCAGTTTAACAACTCACCCAATGTAGCATTGGGAAATTCTCTCCACTTCCCTCTGAATATTTATTCAACAAGAAGCTAACATTTTCTTGGGTTTATTTCATCCATCTCTATATGGGCCTTGCTGGACACACAACCTGTTACAGATGCTAAAAACAATGTCCTGATAGACCAGGTGCAAGTTTGAAGCAGAAGCATATACTTGTCACTTTCATCTATTAAGGAGAACCTGAAAGCCAGGGAAACTGCCCCAGTTTTCAACCCTGAAGAGAGATAAAAGATGTAGGTGGACCAAAATGTGAAATCACAGACTCCAGTCTTTTTCCTACCTAGCCTTGTAGTAGCCTCCCTAGCTGTCCATTCTGGTTGTGATTACAGTGGGTACCTGAACCTATTACAATGTTCAGAACCTGAAGTAGACCACTACCTGGTTCTATCTGGTTTCCTGGTGAACAGAACACACAGCACTAGGACCAGCTGATGAATTTGTGTGGCAGTGGTGAACAAAGCCTGCTTTGAATTAGCACAACTTCTGCAGAAAATATAAAGTGAGCCCATTCAAAGGCAATGAGCTAATGTGGCTGAAGTCACAGACTACCTCTACTAACCTCTCCCCTACACCAGCAGGGTTGCCATTGTATCCTTTGAAACTTCTCTCCCAAAGTCAGCAACATGAAAGTCTGTCAGACGTTCAGACATCAGGCTAGTGCTATGTCCACTCTGTGGGTCCATCAACACACCACAGATAGAAATTGTATCTCTGTTGTATGTAATAGGATACTCCTAGTTCATCATAACTCATCTTGTCTCCATGTAAATGTCTCTGATTTTAGTAAACACATAAATACAGAAGTCATCTCAACTGGGGGAAGAGGGAAAGAATACCTCCCTCTCCACGCTGGTGTTTCTTCAGACTCTCAAGTGCTCCACTGCCCCGTGGTGCCTTGGTCAGCAAATACATTGGATATTCCAATCATCCATGACCCTTCAGAATACAATGCCAAAGCCTAATTGATTCAATTTAGTTCTTTTAAAAAATAGACATGAAAGTAGGAGGAGGTTGTTGCAAGAAGAGAATTAAAGCAAATGGTCTGGGATAAGTGAGAGGAATTGGGAAGAAGTTATGATCAAAATACATTATATACATGTGCAAAACTATCAAGGAATAAGTTGTAGAAATTAAAAGTTCCAGAGTCCACCTTTGACCCAAATCAATTATATCTCCATGGTTAGGAAAGGAAGCCAGGAATGAGGGTTTGGGTTTTTTACAAAAACCTATAAGGCAGTGTTTACTAATCACTGGTAAAATGGTTACAAACACAGTCTTTTTGGTTGGACTTGAGATGGAATCCCAGCTTAGACTCTTGTGTAACCTTGTTCTGTGTCTCACTTTTGTCATTTGAAAACTATAGTGTGAACAAAACACAATAATGTATACACCTCCCACAGCTTTTACTAGGATTCAAGTGTCCACATCAGTTCCTGACACCTAAGAAGTGTTACCAAAGTTTGCTGCTAAGAAAAATAAGCACACCAAGTCTATGCCTTCCTTGGTCTCTTTGCTCCTGTAGGTTTTTCTTTCCAAACTTCACTGTCCCTGCAATGGACAGCAAGAAATTTCTATGTTCTACTTATGCCTCTCCTCACCATCCCATTTAGTCCTACATGTTTAGGCATACTAACCTCAACAATTTATTTTGGATGTCTTCTACCAGGAAAGGCATGTGAGAACAAGATCTGCTTTACTATAGGTAAGCAGTCAGCAATGGAAGA
Organism: Sigmodon hispidus; assembly: GCA_004025045.1. NCBI lineage: Eukaryota > Metazoa > Chordata > Mammalia > Rodentia > Cricetidae > Sigmodon > Sigmodon hispidus. Next base: position 50,949 of record PVIH01002820.1, read on the forward strand.
ATGTAAAGACATGAACTAGGGGGGATCACTTTCATTCCTGGGCAATACTCAGGGGTGCATTAAGGAAGAGAGGCTCAAGCTTCTGGATAGAGATTCTTTCTTTCTTGGGCTCCCAAAGTTCATGACACACAATACAGTCCTGGTGTTTCTTGTGGGTACAACATCATGCCTGGGAAGAAGTGTATGTATTGGCATCCTCAATTAAACCTTGAGCAATATGAACTTTACATGTAAACAAGAGAGGCAGCCTCTCCCTAAAATTCTAGACCTGTTGAGATTCCATACAAGATAACTGCCTTATTTCAATTTCCTCATTTCATTTCCATAAATAGTTCATATCTATCATATTTAGTTTAAATTAGCTCTTTTAATTTCTCCAAATTGTAACCCACCTTATGTCACAATCCCAGTATGGATATAAAAAATAATCTCCAAAAATATTAAGCTGACAAAATACAAGAGGATCATTATCAAAGGTGGGGAAGAGATTTATAACCTATATGGATAGTATAGTGAAGATCAGCAGTGATTCCCTGGGAACCAGACCAGGTTCTGTGTATTACAATAGGATTTGAATTTCACTTCCTGTTGATCATCCTTATACTATCAAAATGAGCATTCCAATCTTTGGATGACAATATACCCTATGCTGGAATCTGAAGTTACTCTGAGTATGATTTGAATTGTTCTATCAACTACACTTCCAAAGAATCTGTTATGGATTACAGCAGATGATAGCTGTGGACATTTCATATTACAGATAAGAAAAGCATCATATTGGTGATGGCTGCACACTCAGATATATTCTGAGAAAGTGCCATGATGACTGAGAATTTTGGAAAGTGTCAAAGTGAAAACTTACTGTTACTTGGCATCTGACTGTAGAAGATCACCTACCAGATGAGAGCCAGGCAAGGTCATTCTTGTTTCATTATTGTCCACTGTGGGTCTTGAGAGCTCATCTCAAGAAGCCTGGAAGAAATGTGACTTAATGTATAAACTGACCTGTGCTCAGAAGACAGCCTTGTTCTTGCTGTATATTCTGCCCTGCATGCACATTAGGGTCTTTCTCTGCATTTCCAGAATGGCTGTGCTCTGCCTACCAGACTGACTTGACTTTTTGGCTCTTTTCCCTTCCTTGACATGGCGGCTCAGCAGCTCCAATTCAGACTCAGACATCTAGCAGATGAGTGCTTCTCAAACTTTAATATACACACAGATCCCCTGGGAATGCTCTAGTATGCAGCAGGTTCAGATGCAGTCAGTCAGAGAACCCAGGATGTGCAATGCCGAAATAGCAAATCTCTAGCACTTCTCTATTTCTTCTCTCCAAACCCATAAAAAAACTAGGCATTGAAAAGATGCTTGGCACAATGAGCAAAAATGACACACAGTGAGTCAAATGAAAGGGGCAGCATGCTGTTCTTTTCTATTCTTGAGGTTATGTGCCATTGTACAAAACTAAGAATGCTTTGTCATTGGAGATCTAGTGTTTTAGTATCTAGAATTCTGGTTCTGGAAGCAGTTTCAGTTGGGTCCAGGGGATATTTTCCTCAAATTATACAACATCCTTACCATTGTTCAGTTCCTAGAGGCACCCTTGCCTTGAGAAATGCCCAAGCATGGAACCAAGTTTACAGAAATACAGTCCTGTGACTGAGGCAAAAAAAAGAAGGGGCGTGGGGTGGGGTAAACATATCCAAGTATTTGGATATGTGCTGTTGCTTCTGTGTTAGAACCATAGAGCAAAAACTATACGTAACAAGCCCTTTTGAGGCTCAGCTGACCACAACCTGTCTTGTATTACAGACACCAGCTGCTGAAAAGGCCTCCTTGCTAGGGTAAGGGTTGATTAAGACCAATCCTGCCCCTGACTTTATTATATAAAGCAGTTGATGGAACATCCCTGTGAAGTTCTCCTCCCCTTCCAAAACTATATTTTTCTTTCTTGTTATTCTTAAGGATCTTTTTATTTATAGCTAGGAACAAATAATTACCTACAGCTGTGTTTCTCAATTGCCGGCACTTAAGGCAGTACTTCCTCCTTCCCAAGCCCTAGCCTGTTTCCTCATCCCAGGATGTCCTGGCATATTTCAGTTGTAAGAAGACTTAGGTCATCAGTCAATGACCATAAAAGCCCTCTGTGGCTTTTCTAAAATCAGCAGATTGATTTCTTTATTGGATAATACTCGCACCTGAATGGACTGAAGAGACAAAGTCTCCCTCTGGATTCCTTCTTTTAGTGATGACAGTGGCTCCAGAAGGATTAATTTAACAGAGTATTCAGTGGCTAGAGCAGGAAATAGACTCATGTTGGATTCCAGGTCTGCAGGTTTCTTCACCTCTCAGTTTCCTTTTGTGTTCAGTATGCATGAGAATGGAGCCATCTCCACTGGTAGAAAAATTAAATAAATGCAGACAAAGAATGTACATGCCTGTTAAAGCTGAGGGGATAATCAAAGACTGAGAGCAATTACTGGTAAAGTGTGAATAGATCAGAACTACAAAATTAAAGGCAGAATTTCTCAAGGATCACCTAGAGCGAAAGGTTCACAGGTCAGGGATCCTGAGAATGGGTGGAAAGATCAGATTTTTCGGCTCTACCCCAAAAATGATAGGAGGAAGCAGATCTCAGGAAGTTATGGGTCCCCAGTTTTAATAATCTCTCTAGGCAGCATTCTGGCCACATATCTCTTTTCCTTATATTGAAATCCTTTGTAGCCCTTTCATTCTGTGAGGCCACTACTGGCAAGCACTAGTGGGTAACTTTGAACATGAGGAAGGAAGGGAAGGAACCTTCGCTAGTGACCCATAGTGAGTCAGATGTGAACTTTAACTATGTTACATCATCCTCACAATAGCTTGGGAGATCACTGGCAATTGTTCCTGGTGTGTATCTGTTGTTCGTTTGGTTTAAGATGATGAAACTGAACCTAAAGGCCACATAGATACTATCACACAGCAATGTCCAATCTGAGGTCATAATTGGAGACCTGAGATACCGTATAAGTGACGTAACTAGGAGCCCCTACTCCATGCCTCTTTTCATTGCTGGTTAATTCTAAAAAGTTAAAAAAGTTATTTATATTTATGCTAAGTAAAGTCTGTACTGTGTAGACAAATCCAAAGGCATTAGTGAAGTCTTTAAAAATTTGAGTAGAGTAATGGTTTACTTTCATCTAATACCATATGTGTTGTAGGTCTTTGAGCAAGTTTCTGACACCATTGTGTTTCTATTTTCTTGACCTGCAATGAGAGCTAGCATTATCCTTCATCAGGAGAAAACACGTTAGTGCTTGTACAGAGTGACACAGCAACTTTAGCTTCGGTTACGTGATCCCCATAAAGTCCTTTGTAACTACAGGTCTTAACAACCAGACAAGACCACACAATATCAGACAGCACAACCAACAATTTCTTTGTTTTTTTTTTTCAAAAGTATCTTTTTAAAAGTCTAGCATGATGATTTAGAGGTGATGGGTGAAAAAATATCAGTGGCACCAATGCAAATATTAATGTAAGATGCCTCAGAGTTCCTTCGTTTTCTTGCCAAGGTGATTGTACTTTGATTATTTTAAGGTAGAAACATGGAGTTATTCAAGGTTCTGAATCTGCCCTTGTACATCCCAACCAGTATGCTCCTAAAACTCCAGAAGAGCCAGAAAATGGGAAGATAAGAATTGCCTCATCATGAATGGGCAGGTAGCTTTTTATTCTTTGTCAAAATCATCTTCAAGGACTGGGGTACAGTTAAGTGGTAGCATACGTACTTAGTAAATCATCCTTAGCACATGCTGAGCCAAATCACTGCAAATAAAAGAAATATTTTCAAAATTAGAGAACTAATATAAATAGTGGGACTAGGGAATAGAAAATTAAGTATCCACTTCCTATTTTAGCTTGAGTGACAAGAGAAAAAATTTAATTTCTCCTCTATTTTTTATATCTTTATTCTTGGAAGACTGACATTTCATCCCTCCATATCAAGAGTGGAGTGTTTACTTAGCTCTTGTATTTCCAGTTCCCTGTGAGACTTACTTTGGCCAATTGGATTCAGTAGAACTGATGCAATGACAGTGTTGGGTGTGGGCCTTTGAGGCTTACATTCTCCTTGGCACTTTGCCATGACCTCATGAATAAGACCAGGTCTTGTGCTGCAAGGTAGAACACACGCTTTAAGACAAGCCATATAGGCCATCCAAGGGCAGCAAGCCTCTGTACAGTTCATCAGATGATTATAGACTCAAGGTCCAGCTCCAAACAATGGCGCCAGGGAGCTAGTTCATAGACTCAAGTTACCTTTCTCTCTAAGAGGTTGGGAGCTGTTTGTATCACAGCAGAAACTCAATGATATATCTACACAGCTGATAAGAATAAAACAGCAATAACTAAAAAGTAATCAAAAGCCAGGTTATGTGAAACATACTTGTGGTCCCTTCACTAAGGAGGCCCTGGCAAAAGAAAGGCACATTCAGGACAAATCTGGGGGGCATAGAAACATTCTGTGTCAGAAAACTTGGGACACTGATAATGGTAACATTTGGGCATTTATTATTATTTTCCAAAGTTTCATGTGGGCTAACCAAATATTACTAAGCATTTCTCAAACACTAGCACTATACTTAATATAATCTTCTCATTTAATTTTTACACCTCTACTACATATAATATATACTCACATGATCAAATACACAGTGAATAAACAGTTGTTGAAGAAATGGACAAAGGGAAAGGCAGCGAGGTAGTCAGTGGCTGATAGGAAAAGTACATGAGATTAGATTAGATTGGATTGATCATTTCAGTAAGGACAAGTGAGAGAGGCCATCCTAAAAGCCGTCCCTTGATCAGTCACTATACTCACTATGACAGGAATAGGGTAATAATAACAATGACCAATACTGGCCAAGCATTCATTAGATATCATGCTCTACAGGGATATAAACATACCTCAGTGGATGAACCAACTTATATAAACCTATGGAGAAAAAATAATTTGTACACCCAAAAGCTAAAGCTCTCCCCAGCTCATGAAATTGATCACAAAATCACAGAAATCCAATTGCTAGGTCAGAATTCGAATTACATTTAACTACACATATGTCTTAGGGAAAGAAATAAAGGACATCAGAAAAAGAAACTGGAATTTTCCTAAGTACAACTCCAGTGAATTTTTTTTTTTTTGCATCTTTTACCATCTTGTTAAACATTTTTCTGATGCATTTGTTTCTACTGTATGTGTTTGCATGTTTTGCCTGGATATATGTACACACTGTGTGCATGACTAGTACCTATGGAGCTCAGAATAGATTGCTGGATCCAGAAGATATGAATAATTTTGAGCCATCAGGTAGGTGCTGTGACCTGAACCTGGTCCCTGCAAGAGCATCAAATGCTCCTAACCACTGAGCTCTCTCTCCAGCCCCTCCTTTAACATCTCCATAGACTGCTCCAGGTTGTTATATTAAAAGCTACTGGTTTTATGAGGCCACTTTATTCCCCAAAGGATATCTAAAGTCTTTCGTTACCTATTTCCACAGTATCATAGTACCTTTTGAGAAGCTAAGTTAGATTCCTCATGTAGACTTAGTGAATGTCCTGTGGGCTCTTGAGAATCTCTGTCATTCTCTACCAAGGCTTCTACCTAAGCCCAGCATTTTCTACTGTCAGTATCACATGTCTGAATTAAGTCATAATCTCTACAAAGCTTAATGTTAATTAAATCACGGAAACTTATGTTAGTTAGGGGGACAGCAGACAGCATGAGGAAACAATGGGTGTGGCAGAAATTGGCAGACTGAGTACATGTCCTCTTTAAATATGGGTGCTGGTGCTGACTACTACACAACTGGTACCATAGCTGTGACAGGTGTTTTTATTTTATCAAAGACAAACACCTAGATACTTGTGGGCAAGGAAAGAAACTATTGGGCAGGCAAGCACTGGATTACAGGAGGCAGGTTTGGAGTCCTGAGTCCTGTGTCATTTTCTTAGTGTAGGATTACGACAAGGGAGGCCCCTACCTTATGGACATCCTCATCATCAGGAATCTGGTCTCATTGCAGGAACTGACTCACAAGGAGTGTGACCCAGGTATCTGGGTTATCAAGCCCTTCAGGTGACTCTTATCCATACCAAGATAAGACTAACCTAACCCAGAAGCAAAAAGGAGTCAATGTACAAAGTTCAAACTTTGAGGATCTGGAATGCGGCTGTGGCTAATGGACAGAAATGTCTCTAGTCCTCACGGTTAGAAAGAGAAATTGTAAAGGTCTAGATACCAGTCCTCAATGAGGGGATCAAGGTGAAACAGTGGTAAGTTAAAAAACAATTAAATAAAACAATCAAACAAACAAAAAAGTACAGATACAGTACAGGAAAGCCTTTGAGAGCAATGCACACAGGCCTGGTCTCTGAAATTCTGTGAAGATCCTGCTCATCACCTTTGCTCCTATTCTAAAGCCAAGAAACCAGACTCTCCCTTTGTGGTCTCCTCTCATCCCAGTCCTCTAGAGAGTGGCCCTATGCCTCTGTATTTGAAGAGCACTGTCAGCACTAAATCTGTTCAGAAGCATATCTCCAAGTTTTCACCATTCACAGATAATTAGTCAAAGACCTCCATCTGCCTGGAGGCTTGCCACACTTTTCATATTAAACTTTTATGCAAATATGATGATTCTGGAAAGGAACAATGTCACGCAGTGGAGTGGGTACCTAAGTCATGTCAGCATAGGATGCATCTTTAAAAGGCAATCTCTAAGAGCTCCACTAAGATCACATTGAACCAAGTCTTGATATGTGGGCTCCCAGAAACTTGAAAATAACTTTAATTAAAGTCATGAGCTATATCATACATACAGTGAGTGTGTGTGTATCTGCCTTACTGTTGTGTGAATTACATAAGAAGCTGCCTGGAAAGCCAGACTTTCAAAGTATAATTCAATTAATTTAATCATTCTCTCTTCCTTTATTCCTTCTCAGTTTTTGCTTATTTAAATGTAATTTCACTTTTTCCTATTTTATGCTATTTACTGCCTTCTTTAGAAAGAAGCTGAGTTATCTTCCAAGAACAAATCCCATGGAAGTAGAGAGCTCAAGGACATAGAGCAGAAGATTAAAGCTTAGAAGAGCTCAAAATACTGATTAGGATTTGAAAAAAGGGTCGACTGTCCGATATTGATTCAGTAATAACCCAAAAGACATTATTCTTATTGTCTCTTTCCAAGTAGATATATCTGGAATCACATGAAGACCATTGCCATGGCAAGGGAAAATAAAATAAAAACTGAAGGAAACCAGTCCTTAGCCCAGGGATAAACCTACATTGAGACTCTGCCTGGAGATTCTTTTAGGCTAAAATTAGACCCAGGGTTCACATAAGCTCCTTTCTACTGTATAATATAACTACTGCTGTGTGCAGAGCATACAGCACACAGCTACAACAGCCATTTCTAACACTGGGCTCCCACTATGTCATTGCGATGCATAGATGTTATCCTGTGACTGGCTAACGTCTAGCCAGTTGATGCCAACTTCTCTTTCGATGGACCTACCTAGACTCTAATTGCAAGAGTTCCCTGTTAAATTGTGATTAGCACTGTCCGCATGCCAAACTCTTTCACATCCCTTCTGTCGTCTGCTAATCCAGTGGTATTTGCTGCTCTGGTGGTCCTGTGACCAATCCTGAAACTTTCAAGTATTTGGAGGTAGAAGTGGCCTACCTCTAGCCAAGGTTATGAAAACCTAGGTCTCTTATTCTGGTGGGGATAACTTTTCATGCCCCAGAAACAACGATAGATCAGGCTATCAAGCCCTCAATATTTTTTCTTCTGCACTTTTTCTGAGAGCTTGTTTCTAAGAGTCTATGTGCTTAAAAGCATTCATATTCAAGCCTGATTTCAGTCATTCTAAGCTAAGGAAGACTGTCTATCCCAGATATTTCCAAGTAGCAAAGAACAGATTTGATAACTTGTGATAAATATATACAAAGTTTTTTTTTCTTTAGATTTTTATGAATAAAATGTCAAGCAAAGTTCAGCATGGAAACACACATCAATAATTCCAGCTCTTAGGAGACAGCACTTTCATGAGTTCCAGGCCAGCCTGGGTGTTATAGCAAGACCCTGTCCCCAAAACAAGAAACAAAACAAAAGAAACATAAACAACACCAACATAAAACAACAAAATCATACAAAGAAGACCTTCCAAACCCAAAAGGTTTACCTTAAGAACAAGCAACAACCTCACATGGCTGTGTATGTAAAAAGACAAATATACAGAGATGTGAAGTCACTGATCAGCAGTTACACAGCCAAGGAGACCAGACCAAATCCAAGAATTCTTCCATTTAACTTCCATTCAGGTCAATCACTAAAAGCAACTGAGCTTCACAACGTTAGGAAAGCTGGTGAGGAGGAAAGAGCAGTAGCCACGGTTTGCAAAAATAGGCTTTGGTACTGAGTCTGACTCCCAAAGATCTTTTTCCCATCACCCCCTGCCTCTTCTCGCCCCACTACTTACTTTTACTCCTTCTTCCCTCCCTCACCCCCCCTTCTTGTCTATAGCCCTTCTCTCTCCTTCCCTCCCTATGCTAGATTTCTTTGCTCTCTCCTGGCCTTCCACCATCTCCTGCCCCTTTCCTTCCTCCTTCCCTTTCTAATCTTTACCATCATTTCATGAGTTATCGCCAACACCCCACCCTTCCAAGCCTAAATCTTTTTCCCTCATACTCATTTCTGTTTATTTCACAAGTAAAGACTTGTGAACCAGCAATTTGGCAAAATATACAAATTTGAACTGACAGTCGTGAGTTGGCTGCTCGAAGGTGTTTCCATCAGCAGGGACGCCATCCTGGAGATTCATGGCCTGTTCAACAGGAAACAGAAACAGTGGCACTTTTTGAGAGGAGGAATTTTATTGGCAATTCTACTCACAGATCTGTGAGGCTTGATTTAGCAGATGGGAGATCAATGTGAAAATACTGCCAAGGTCCTAAGGCTGGGAGGATGTTTAGATTACTCCACTCATGGATATCATGGTTATCAAAGGAAAAGGAAGTGAAGGATTATACATTAGAAAAGCCTGTAAGAAAAACTCCCTCTTTTCCAAATCTTTTATGAATCTGTTTCTAAAAGTTGAGCCTTACTGTAAAGGACCATCCTCCCCAGGCCTCAGTAATTTCTTCTGGTATTTTAAAAGCCCTTTGCCAAAGAGGCAGCTTTCAGGTACTCGACAGGGCTCACAGAGGTCTTTTCAACCATGTTTGCTCCTTTGTGAATTCCCTAGTTGAGGACAGCCAAGATGTTCAACACTAAACACCAGTTGAGAACTCATGGAAGTAGAGGAAATTAAATCTGTTTTTCTGTTGATAAGGTCACTGAGACCTTAAGAATGCATATCTTATACAGAGAATTCAAGAAATAAATCAAAATCCCAAGATGGGGGGGTGGGTTGTCTTAAAAGTTTATTCATTTTCTCCAGACCAATTGCTTAATGCTTTGACATTCAGAATCACTAAGGATTAAAAAAAAAAAAAAAGTCTACAACTGTGCATGCCCTCCTATGTTCACACTCTGCAGTGAATTCCACCATGTGTCCCATCAAACTCAGACTCCATTTTCTGGCACTGTCCTCGTATCTAGTCTTTGATCAATAGCTGTGGTGGGACTGTTCTGACTGTTGGCTGGATGTGATTCTGTAAATAAAGAGCTGTTTTGGTCTGTGTAGAGCACCGTAGGAGTGGGTGGAGAATAAGAGTAGAGAAAGGTAGAAGGAGGGCAGAGCCAGACAGTCTCCAGCCAGCACCCAGGAGCAGCATGTAGGAATACAGGTACAGGCCATGGGCCATGGCCATGTGGCCAGGGAGATCCATGAAATGGGTTGAATTAAGATGAAAGAGCTAGCTAGCAATGTGCCTGAGATATAGGACAAACAGCATGAAATTAATGTAAGTCTCTGAGTCATTTCTTTAAGGGATAAAAGCTGCCACAGGCAGGTCAGACCTCTAGCCCAAATGGGGCCGGATATCATTTACAACAAATAGCTTGTAGCATAAGTGACACTGCCTATCCCTAAAAAGCTGGCCTCAGAGGCTTGTATAGGAAAGATAGATAACTGTTAAAACCTGCTCAGTCATCCTGGGTTGGGCTGGTCTTTCAGAACAATGTTGCACTTGCTGGGAGGATAAACCATGTTGCTGAGGTCACCCTATGCTAGCCACTCCCAGCTGACCAGGATCTGCCCACAAATGCACAGATTTAGTGCAGAAAAGCAAAGTTGTCCTGCTACACCCATCCTAAATTTGTTAGCCACAGTATCATGAGCTACGTAGATTACTGTTATTTCAAGCCTGTGTCATGGGGTGGTTTGTTACAGAGCCAAGTTTGGCTAACAAGAAACTTTGTTTCTTTGTCTATTTGAAAAAGGGATGGGACATAGGTTTCTGATTTTCAGGACTATTTGAAAGAACCACACTTACAGAAGGTTAAAAATCTTCTGAGTTTCTACTGGGTAGCCACTAGCAGCATGCAGCTGCTAGGATGTAAACGTAATTATTAAAATGAAGTAAAGTCAGAGTTGTGTTCCTGGGGCTGAGGAAAGGATTCAGTAAATAAAGTACTGGCTGGGTGTACAAGCAAGACATCTTGAGTTTGATTCCCAGCAATTATGTAAAAAGTTGGTTGCAAGTTCTGGGAAGGCAGAAATGGCAGATATCTGGAGTATACTCACAGGCAGCCTAGCTGAGCCAATGAGCTCAAGGTTCAGTGAGGGACTCAGTTCCAAAATCTAAGCTGAAGAAAAATTGAAGAAAACACCTAAATCTGACCTGTAGCATCCACCCACCTGCATACACACACACAGACACACTCATACAAACACATCTACAAACATACATCAAACATATATACACACACATAAATACACACACTCAGGAAAACTATGAACTTTAGTTATACCATTCACACCGGTCACACATGGCCATCAGCAACTGCTCAGCGTAACATGGGTTCAAAGGCAATCCTGCCAGCAGAAACTGATGTCCTAGAACCACTATGAGAACCAGCCTCAGAGACTGTGGCTCAGACCTGCAGACTCACTACCTTCTCTGAAACTTGCAATCTATACTGAATCTTCTATTTTGCCTAAAATAACTAAATGACTTAGCATTTGGACTGGCTGTAAATGCTATCAGTTTTGCAGGGAGAAAATGGAAGTATGATTTTTAATGAGCTGGGAAAGTCTTCTTCAGGCTGAGGGTTTCCCTCCTTCAGGAGTTACCCTACATTTTATTTTAAGCATTTTTATGTTGATAAGGTTGATAGCTAACTTTATTTGAATTTGACTTTCTAGAAGTACCAATAGAATTTTTTAAGTATGTAGGCTGCTTCTTTCCAATTCTCTTTCCACTACGTTCCCCTCTCCTGCTCCAATGTGTCCTTTGACTTCAGAGAGCTGGAGAAGGTGCAGAGGAAAATGGGTATGTGACCTAATTAAGTCTATTGATTGAAATTTTCCCTTAGCTGATAAAATATTTCCCTTTCTTCCCCAGCCTCATTCTGATTTCCTAAAACAGGGGACCTAGAATACTGTCCCCTTACTGAACTATAAAAACATACAGCTTTTGGAAGGAGCATCAGACAAGCAGATAGCAGGCAGGGGACAGTCCGTGAGACAGCAGAAGGGAAACTACATTTCTCAGATCCCAGCCCAGTTAACTTCACCACTTGGTCTAATGACTAGACTTTCCTGTGGCTGTCCCAAAATTTGTATTTATTGCATGACAGCTTTCAATGCCAATAAAGGTTTGATGACTAGAGACAAGGGAAATAACAGACACGGTATTTACACAGGGTGGATCAAGCATTCTACTAAATGAGAGTTCCAAATGGCAAACCAATGCCTCATCCAGGTCTTTAGGGTCTGATTTTTTTTTTTACATCTATCCTCAATTCCTCTGAACTGTGCGGTTAAAAGATATACCTCTGGCCTCCAAGTCTATCCTGAGGCCACCTGCAGGAACAAAGGTCCAAGCTGCTATCCATGTAGCCAGCTACTGATGGTACAGGAGTCCCAAATCCCAGTGTTCCTGCCCTCAGAAAGTCCAAGAAGGAAGTAAATGCACTCTAGAGGGTCCTGCCTGTCAGGCTAAGGATAGGCTTTGCCACTATCACCTTACATAGTCTCTTCTCTTCATCTCACAGCTTTCCTTATCTAGTGATTCATGCTAATTCCCTCCTGGCTGTAGTAGCACAATTCTGTGTTGTAAGAAAAGAAGAATATGAGCCAAATATTGGGAGAAGGCTGAAATATCAGAGAGAGGAAGCACCACAGTCAATTCTCACCAAACTGTCTTGCAACTTCCTCAGCCTCACTCCTAGTCTCTTCTGCCTGTTGCTTTTGCCAGTCAATTCTGTCTCTGCCTGGTTTCTACGAGCCCTTATATACCCTATCCCATCCAGGTTAGGATTAAAGGCATGTAGCCTTGAACTCACAGAAATAGAAGTTCTGTCTCTGGAGTTACGGGATTAAGGGTGATGGTCCCACTCCTGGCTTTCCCTGTGAATTTCTTGTGCATTTGGCTGTAAGTTGTTCAAAACAAAACCACAAAAACCTTCTTTGTCTTCTCTCCAACTCAACATAGGCACATTGCACCTGACAAACACCCATACACTAATTGAGAAAGCTATTACATTTGATCTTTGTCAACACTTGAGAAGTGATAAGGATGTTATTGGATGACTGATGTGCAGTCCCTTTTCTTATCTTTTGTTCCTGGGTTACTAGGCCCTCAGGTAGCTTGCAGTACCCACACACTAACTGCAAACACACCTCCATTCTCTTCTGCTTTTCATGTTCTGTTTTGCATGTTCTTGCACTGTTCCTTGACCACATTCAGGTTCTCACTTGTTTTCATTAATAGAGCATTGCAGAAGTGATGTTTTAACTGTTCTAGCCATAAGCCTCAAAGATGAAACATGCTTCTTATTTTCCTCCTTATTGTCCAGGTACCATCTGACCAGCTCTGAATTAGCTAGTCTGGGGGATGAGCCTCCACATGGAACAGAATGAGCCTCCACCTGAGCTACCTCTGGAGTGGGCAGTTCCCACACAGATGATCTTTTGCTTTTCTTGCCTGTGATAAGTTTCTCCAGTTGAAAGTTAGTGTAATTATGGGTGGCTCTTGTGGGCATGAAGTGAAAAATAAATTTCTGCTGCATATTCCAGGGTCCTAGGGATACTGGATGGATAGAGCCTGATTCCAGAAATTGACATGTGGTAGAAAATCATAGGAAGAGCCAAATATGAATCCTATGTGGCAAATCAATAGCATCCTATTTGAAAAAAGTTGCTGAGATATATTTGGTTTTGCTGGTAGCTTTTCAATGATTAATATGCTTTCATCTTATGGTTATTCATCCATCCATGCATTTGATAAATAATTATGAAGCTCTCATCTGTAAGGTACCATGCCAGATTTCTGCCTTCAAGGATATTACCTGATGGCTTAAATATAAAGACAGATAAGTAAGGTTTATTTGCCTTATTATGTGGCATGTCATGTATAAGCTACTTCACATACAGCATATCAGTTAGCCATCACATCATTTCTACAACGGAGATGGTACAACCTGTAATGACAAATGAGTTCCCCGAAGCTCGTGGTATCTATGAGACAAGTCTGTTTACTTAAACATCTTTGACTTTTCAGCACATTATACTGCTTCCTACAGCAGTATAAATATATAGGAACTCTCAAACTAGCAAAGAAGAATATATAACACAAGAGAGACATCTTTACATGTTGACAAAGATGGCTATTTTGATATCATTTTCATGCATTATCCACTTCATTCTCTGTTCATAATCATCTATTTCTGTCTGTGGTTTGATGAGCCTGTTCTCATCTTCTTCTGCATTAAAAAAAAATCAACATTATCATTTGTTTGTGTTGTATATTACAGATGAGGACATTGTGTATTCCATGGCATGCATGAATAGGTGAGAGAGCCCTCTGTGAAGTCAATTCCTTCCATCTTCCCTGACTGCTGGAGATCTAACTTAGGTCACTAGGCTAAGTCAGCAAACCCTTCCACCCACTCAATCATCTTACAAGTACCACCTTTGACTTCTTTGACAATGAGGTTTGGGGGCTCTAAAGGTACATATAAGCTCCCAAAGTTCATTGTTGCATAAAGCATTAAAAGGACTCAGTGAATCAGGAACTTGCATACACCTGCTTTTCCATTCTATTTTTTGCTTTTAAAACTCATTTCTCCCTCTACAGAGTAGCACTAGCACTAGCCCCCCACCTCGAGAATGGAGGCAGGGAGAGAATGTGTTCAAAATGTGCAACACCTTCAAAATCATACCTCAATCATTTAGTTGTTCTCATTTATTTAATAAACAATAATGTAATGTATCCTGCTTTCTTGGTCATATACATAAGCTTTCTACATATCTTAATTAATTTCAGACACGCTCTACATAAGAACATTCTCAGCATCCTAACTTGGCGGTAAAACCCAAGGCTTTTCATTTGCCTCTGATGTAAATGCCAGGGGAAAAATCACATGCAGTTAACAGCCCACAAAAATCTTCAGATCTGACACATTTCTCAGCAATTGGATGGGAGTCTTAGCGAAGTGGATGACCCACAGACTTCAAGGCTTCCTGTCTTAGTTAAAAGAAATACAAATTGCCTCCCCAGTGTACCTTCTCAGGGGAGCTTCCAGGATAAAATGCTGAGATTGCATGGATCCACCTTAAAGCAGAAACCTGAGGGAGATGCCGGTATTTTTTCATGTCATTTTAATGGACTTGCTTTCGGAAAAACAGTGATGTGTTTGTGCTAGGTTCCTGGACATGTTATACTGGGCTCCATGATGGCTTTTTATGATTACACAGTAAGCAGACTGGGACCCCATGCCTCTTAGATATTTAACATGAGGCCCCCCCTTTTACATAGTTACTCACCCTTTTCTTCTCATATACTCCTTTACTTTCTGCTTGACTTAAAACAAATGTTTATGTGCTTACAAGTCAGTATATATTTATGTTGCACCTATTTATCTGGGGCTAAGAGAAGAAACCTAGGGAAAAAATCATATTATGTAGACATTGTCACTGTCTTTGTCTTATAAGGGTCTTACTTCTGTGACCACACTGTACCTATGATGCTCTATATTTTAGTTATCAGTGAACCTCCCAGACAGGGCTCCTAGTGAGACCTACAGGGGCTGCCTTGTGAAGTGGAACAGATGTTCCATGCATGATTATTGAATAAACAATTGAATGTCTGACAGAAACGTTCACACATATACTATGAAAAACAGCCTATTGCACACAAACAGCACCCAGTTTTGTTGCCCAGGGCCCAAGAATGAATGGGAAAAAAATAAACACTCTTCTAGAAACTTTTATTTTAGTTCAATAAAGTAAAAATCCATTCTTTTATTCATTCAACAAATATTTATTGACCACCAGATAGATATGTGCCAGTCCTGTCTTAATCAATATGGGTAAGTACCTGTAGTAGCAGAACTAGCCTAACAGGTATAACAGAATATGAGAAAAATCAATCAAAATAAAGTGTAATTTGATACTATTAGGCAACTGAAAATAAAGAGTTTCCATTGCTACTTCATCACAACAAACCCTGTTTTAAGGATATTAAAAATCATCCTTTGTTGTAGATTCCATAGCTAAAGAATTTGAACAAGGCACGCTAGTGGAAAGCTGTCTTCAGAGTTTTATACAGGTCTTTAGCTTTAGGCTGCCAGGCTTGTCTGGGGCTGAAGCTTCTTGAAGACAACTGATGGTAGTGTTTGCTGTTACCTGTGACATGCATACCTCCATGTCTTGGGCTTCCTCCCATCATGGCGGACTCATAACTCCTATCTTCAAACCTGTTGACTCAGTTCCAAAAGCAAGTGTCCCAACAGGCAATGTGAAAGCTCTATTACTCTAATATCATAACTTTTCTAAGTGAATCTGGAGGCTGTGAAATCTAAGATCAAGACACTGGAAAATCCAAGACTGCTTGGAGCTTCGAAAAAGGTATCTGGTTGCTGCATCCTCCAAGGAGGAGCAAAGACATGTGTTCTGATGGCAGAAGGACAAGAGGGCCAGAGGCTAAGTAACACTCTTTAATGAGGACCAAAATTCCAGTAATGAGGGAGGAGCCTTCATGACCTAATAAGTTCTTAATTGTCCCCCTTTTAATACTATCACATTGGCCATTATGTTGAACACAGGAATTTTGAAAGGGACACATTAAAACCATAGCACAGGGCCTTAACATTGATCAGGCCCAGTAATGGCATGAACTCTGTGGGTGGCCTTAGTCAATTTTAAGATCACAGGGTGCCAGCTGCTACAGCTTGCTCTCGCAGAACATCTGTGCTGCCATCAGCATGAATCCGAGGACCACTTGGCAATGAATGCTTCACTGGCTATTATCCAGAAACAAGCCATGGTCACTGTACAGGTTGTCTGTTATTATATAACAAATACAGATGCCTCATGGCTTCAGATAGCTGCTTATTGTTTTCTGTGAATCCATTGGTAGAATGAACTGTTCTATGTCTGGAGTCAGGCCAGCTCCCCTGGACTGGGCTCACTCATGCTTCCCAATGTTAATCAGACAAGTAGCAAGTCCTTAGCTGGGTGACCTGTCTTTTAACATCATGTCTTTCAGATCCCTCCCTCCATCACGGTGGTTTGAGCTTACTTTCATAATGGGCATTACAGAACAGAAGTAGAAACTGACAAGTTCAAGTGTCTGCTTGTGTCTTGTTAAAATCTGGATTTGAAATACTCTACATAAACTCATTATTTCAAGTTGGCACTAGTTTAAGAAACTACGGATACCTTATGAGGAGGGTCCCATCTGTGAGAAATCAGTCACCAGTGGTGTCTGTAAAATGTCTAGCTCAGCCTTTGGTTCTTGTCACACTCTCTGCTTCCCAGTATTCCATAATGGTGTAGGACTGCCACCGTATCCTCCCTAACACAGCACACTAATACCTCTAAAACTGAGAGACAGAATAAAGCTTTACTCCTTTCAGATATTTCTATGGATCAGATATTTTATTTAGTGACACAAAAATAGGAAATATGTGCCATTTGCTACTGTCTTATTGGCCAATGTAGATCATGTGGCTAAGCATAGAATCAATATGAATATTTAATGTAATCTGGTTACCACTGCCACTCCCTTGTCTTACAGAGTTGTGACTTGATTATATAATGGGCTGGCTAGGGGGTTGTTAATTAATTTGAGATAGCCAGCACTGGGTTCCCTCTCTGTGCTTTCTCTATAACCCAGTCCCTGACCCCCTTTAGTCATTGTGGACTCCATAGTTACAGAATATTGTTAAGGAATAAGATACTGAGAGTCTGCTCCAGTGCTTACATACCCTGGTGTCCTAGTCCAGAGCTAGATATGACTGAGTTTATTTGTTTGTTTTGTGGAGGGCAGTGTAGCTTAATGTTTTCAGGGTGATTGTTTTTACAGTGTGGAAACCAGGAAAGTTATAGCAACCTTAAAAAGACAGTGACTATAGTAAGAACTTTAGCACAGTGTGGAATAGTAAGTAAATAATAAATTAAAGTATTTATCATTATATTTATCATAGGACAACACAGATGCTCCCTAAAATTTGACAGTACAAGAAAGGCATAATGGAGACTCCCTTTCAGTGACAGGTGTCCAGAGAGTCACCACATGGACAGCAGAAAGGCTGTTACTATGATGAAGAAAGAAATGAATGTAGAAAGAAACATTTCTCAGGAAGGAGATGCATCATGTTTGGCTGAAGATAGCTCTTGAGAAACAACTGATTGGTTGCTGGGAGGTAAATGCTAGCTTTGTCTTTTCCAGCCCTCGTCATTCCCCTAGGAGAAGTTTGATTAAAAAAGACCAGAGCAACTGTCAGCTAGAGACTCTAGGCCCACTCTTGTTGTTAGTAGGTAACACTTTGTATTAGTTACTTTTCTGATGCCATGATAAAAAAAATTACCTACAACAATTATTAGGAATAAAGAGCTTATTTGGCTTAGATCTCCACACAAAATCAATATTGGGAGGGAGATGTGGCAGCAGGCATCTGGAGCAGGAAGCTGAGAGATCATTTCTTCAACCACAAACAAATAGCAGCGATAAGAAAGCTGGAAATGGGGTGAGGCTATGGACTCTCAACGCCCCCTCAATGACGGATATCCTCCAGCAAGGCCACAAAAGCTACCCAGACAGTACCCACAGGGGACCCAGTGTTCAAATATTTGAGCATATGGGGGACATTTCTCATCCAAATCATCAAAAGCTTAGAACAAAGAACTGAAGATACACAGAGCTTATAAAATTGGACAGCATTTGTAGCAAATCATGTAACAAATAACACTGGGGATTTCAATGCACAGTGACTACATATAGGCAGATTGAACATTGTGCCTATACACTTGCAGGAAGATTCATTTACATTCCAATCCACATGACCAGTGTTATTGTTAGATGTAGAAGCTTGGTATAGTTACCTACTGTTAATTAGTGAAGAGTGGTTGTTAAAAGCTATGGACACTTTGGAAACATGTGTTTCCTTGTTCTTTGTGAATCTACAGCATTTACAATTTGACTACCAGGGCTGTTAATTAACCACTCAAGGGGCAGATACAGGCAGATCTCTGTGTTTGATGCTAACTTAGTCTACATAACAAGTTCCAGGCTACTCAGGGCTGTCTCAAAAACAAATGAGAAATTCAATACTAAATATGCTGGTGTGTGTATGTGTGTGTGTGTGTGTTTAATTCTAATTTAAAAAGAATTTTAGAATTTTAAAGGATTGTATACATTCATGGAAAGTACACTCATGATTCCAACAACATGTGTGGATGTAAATATATATTCAACAAAAATCAAGACTGGTGGAAAGATGGAGAAAATAAACTGAGGGAACATTTAAGAAGTCATAAATTAAAAAGTTTCTGAGTAACTGTCTACTGAAACATGTAATTTCCCTCATAAGAGACAGTAAATTATATCTGAAAATTTAAGTGACCCTTCCAGACTGTTAAATATTCCATAAATACAGCCTTCGAGTCACAGAATGAGCTTCTTTGTAGGAAGATCTCCCTCTCTTCAGTCCCCAGACTGACTTTCTTACTGCTCATTGCCTTCTGCAGTTCTGCACATCCTTGTCACTTCCACAGAAGATCCTTGGTTTTCTTGGGCGAGGAGGTGCTACTGAAAAGAGAAATAATGTAGCCTTTCATTGATTTATACGGCCATTTATGAGTCTATGTTCCAAAAATAAGATGCCAGTCACACATTGGATGTAGTCTGAGGTTTGTGTCCCACCAGAAATTCTCAAATACCCAGCAGCTGCTTCCCAAATAATTTAAGTTGTAAGAGCTAGATAGTAATAAGCCTGAGCCATAGGCCAAATAGTTTGTAATTAATATTAAGCCTCTGAGTTAATTATTTTATAAGTGACTGCAGGACTGTGGGTGAAAGAGAATCATCTAGACCTTGGGGCCAGGCAGGACTGAGAAACTTCCAACTATATTTGGATGATATCAGAAATTACTGATATATCTGTAAGATCCAAGGTAAATTCTGGTTGTTGGCAAGCACTCAGGGGTCCACAGTGTCAGGAGAGTTGTGGCACTTTCCTCTTGTGATTCTTGTCCTGTTTCTCACTGTGTGTTAGGTTGGCTTCCCTCATAGCAGTAAGAAAGCTGCCAGCATCTTGAGGGTTCCCATCTTCTTTCTTTGTATCCAGCAGTGAGACAAAGAAAGTCAGTCTTGACATTTATCTTGACTGTGGTAGACTGCTTACACAATGGCTCCAATTTCCAACCTCTCTATGAAATCATAACCTTTATAATATGAACTTCTGGTTTCTCTCAGCTTGAAGTGTAACATCTTTCCTTATCTCTCTTGAAGTTTTCTGGTCTTATGGCTTATATTAGTCAACAGCGTGTGGAAGAAGCAATAAAATGCTTGCTTTGAGCTCAAGAAACTTCATAGTCACTGTCTTGAAGTTCTGATTTACACATAAGGACACATCCTAGATATTCTGATGGGGAGTGAGAAGTGACACAGAATAGAGAGATAAGTAACATCAATTGGGCCCAACCCAGACCAATCCTACAGGTATCCAAGCCTCAAACACAAGGGTCCTTCCCGGACTAAAGTCCACAGGTCCACAGGCAAGGTAAGCTGAGAAGAGCTGCATAAGCAATATTGAGCTATGAGTTATAATTATAATAATCTTAATGGTGTAAGGCAGTGGTTCTCAACCTGGGGGTCATGACCCCTTTAAGGGTCACATATCAGATATTCTGCATATTAGATACTTACATTTTTATTTATAATAGTAGCAATATAACTGTTATGAAGTAGCAATAAAATAACTTTATGGTTAGGAGTCACTGCGACATGAAGAACTGTATTAAAAGGTCATAGCATTAGGAAGGTTGAGAAGCAATGGTTTAAGATATCTGAGTACTGTGGTAGTTTGTTACATGGCAACAGGTAACTGATTCATAGGTTTTCTTAGACAGTATTGTTAGATTTCAGGCTCTCCTGAAACAATCACAACAGTGGATCTAATCCATTTGATATCTACCCAGAGGTGTAAAATAGAAGCAAAAATGGAAACCTTAAAGAACAGAAGGAACTCTAAGCAGGGTATAGGAGAAATGTAGGGAGAGGAAATTACACAATCTCTGAAGGCATACAATCTGTCCTCCATTATTGCTTCACCAGTGTATGAGGAGGGAATGAAATGAATGTGCCTGAAGAGCTTCACTGGACTGATGGACTCTAACCCAAAATGGAGTAATCATAAAAATCTCAGAGGGAACATTTGTTTCAACAAAACTGCCAATCATTGGCTGTTGTAAAGATTCAAGTTACTGAAAATTCTTGTCTCATCTACTGGTACCATTTTTTAAAGTACTGAGAGTTTTTATAACCCATGTGAAAACATACCAAATGCCATGTCTTTTGAGCTCATAAAGCCTTCAAAAAAAGTTGTCATATTTTCTATGCATATACAACAGCATAT
Source organism: Sigmodon hispidus (assembly GCA_004025045.1). Classification (NCBI taxonomy): domain Eukaryota; kingdom Metazoa; phylum Chordata; class Mammalia; order Rodentia; family Cricetidae; genus Sigmodon; species Sigmodon hispidus. The sequence continues at coordinate 72,014 of PVIH01002820.1, forward strand.
AAGGCCAGTAATACTCACAGTACTTTTCTCTAGAAGGTTCTGCACTGAAGAATTCTCTTGCAGTGCCCAGCAACACAAAGAAACCTCTAGCCAACTTTGTTTACAAACACCATCAAGTGTAGCTTCAGTCTGTTTCCTATTATGTAGTATTTTATTCTTTAAACACACTGGAAAAAAAATAATTTTAAAACAATCAAATAAAAATAAAAATCAAGAAAACACATTAGATTCTTTCTATCTCAAGAGATATAAAGTGTTGTAAAAGCACACCTCAGTACAAAAATCACTGGGATGTCTGGATGCTCCACTTCAAAGGACAGACACTCACCAGTGACTAAAGGAAATAGTGTCACGTTCTAGTACTAGTACAGGGAGTAATCATCATAGGTTTCTGGTAGCAAGTATTTTTCTTTTTTGTTTCTAAGTGCTGTGCTTAGAAACAAAGCAGGATGGAGTATGTGTGTTAGAGAAATTGATTCTGTTCTAAAACAACAATTTAATGAAATTAAAAAAAAACTGTATTTGTAAGTTAGTCAGATTTTGAAAGTTTATGGAGAGCTTAGAAAGAAAATAATGCCAAGGTATTTTATATGAATATTGACCTGATACACTGTAAGGGACTTAACTTGAAAAATTATATGTACATTCAGATTTGTTCATTAAAAATTAAGAAAATTGAGGTGGAGATATGGTTCAGGAGTTAAGAGCACTGGCTTCTTTTCCAGAGGACCTGCATCCAGTTCCCAGAGCCCACATGGTGGCTCTATCTGAAAGTCCAGATCCAGGGGCCCCAATGTTCTCTTCTAGCCTCTGCAAACAATTCATGCATGAGGTGTATAAACATACATGCAGACAAAACATGAGTATACATAAAGTAAATAAATTTTTAAAATTAAAAATAAGAGAATAAAGATTATTGGATTAGACAAGTGTGGAAATGAAACCTATGTTTTGCCATTCTAAACATTTCTCTATGAAATGCAGCAACAACATCAATTGCCTCAGGGTCACAACTGCATGCACCATGAAAGCCCTTGCATATCTTTACCTTACCAGGTGAATGTATTTGGTTTTTACTTTTGAACAAGGAAACAATACATTTGATACAAGTAGAGGCTTGAAAAGTGTGCATGTGTTTTCTCTTTCTTAAATTTTTGTCACCATATTTATGTGTATAGACTAGCCTGTTACAGCCTCATGAGACAGAACTCAGTCATCTCAGTCTACTTGAATATAATCCAATAAAAATATAGAATCCATAGAATGTAGGAGATAACATCCTATCTGAGTTTATTTTTGGTACAAAAGTCTGTATTGGTTTGCTCAGCTGAACAGCAGACTATCTTAATGTGCAGGAGCTTAAAAACTATGAATTTGTTAACCCATACAATTTATATGGGTCACAAATGTGAATCAGACTTAGCAGGGAGGTTCTTTTGGGACCTCTCATTAAGATGTAGTCGAGGTGTCAATTGAAAATCTAACTAGGGTAGAAAAATCTGTTTCTAAGATGATTCACCCAAGGTTGGTACCAAACCTTGTGCCCTGATAACTAAAAAGTCATCTTGGTCCTTTAATGAATTACCCTAAGCTTATGGATACTTCCCCCCAGAGCACCTTTTCAGATAAAGAATCTGAGATAAAGACAAGAAAGGTTATGCAAACTTTAATGAAAGGACAATACAGTAAGAGGTTAGAATGTCATACAGAGGGCAAGGCAGTTTAGACCAGCATAAGAAAACAGAGCTGGCTTTAACCAGTCTTTATGGACAGAACGTTTTATTGAAGTGGACATAAAGACTCCATTCTTCCCTGGATTATCTGAGCCTTGGGCATGAAAACTGTGCTTCTCTCCTCCGACCAAACATGGAAGAAATAGTCAAATGCATTCTATTACTGTTGGCCTAAACTCTGCAATTGATAGATTTCTATGTGGTCATAAACTCAAAATGAATATCTGCAGTATATTTATCATCATGAATTTATCTTTCAATTTTATTCAGCTTTGAGTTAGGAAAGCACAGCTAGTTTGATTTACTATAGGTGGTTTACCCTTCAGTTCTGAGGCTAGTTTAGGAACCCAACCTGTTGGTTTGGCTTAATTTTAATTAAGAAGTTTAAGGACTATTTGCTAAAATATTAGCATTTCAAAGTTTTACTCTGTGTCTTTGAGACTGTCTTCTCTTCCAATTCCTGGATGCCTTGCCTGGCCAACACCCTCATGCACCTGTTGGCTATTGGTAGAGGTCTCAATTCCACACTATTTGCATCTTTTCACAGGAAAATTAACTCAGTCCTTTTGTGAGGGTGGCTGCTGACACATCTGTAAGTGTGAATGACCCAACAGTGCAAATCACAAGTTATGGTTATCTATTCTGACAGCTGTAAAGTAACACACAATTATTGTATGATAGCCTATTAATTTCATGGAACATTCACTGTGCAGGAAATCCTGTATCAGTATGAATCCAACCATACAGCAACCATCCCTGCAGTCTATCTCAGGGAGGAAGCTGCTAGAATACCTTGTAGATTCAGATGTGTAAGAGAAAGCAGGAGAACTTTGTGCTTTTTTCTATTCCAGTCTTCAGTATTACCTGAGTATGTGCAAAATCTTACTAGGTTTTACTTCTCAGGGGCTGACACTTTGCCATCTTGTTCTGAAGTCCACAGACTCAGTAGCTCCCATGCCCAGATGACAGGATCCAGATGTTCTCTTTCGCCTCTGGTACTTGGTAGTTCTGTAGAGGCTAGAGAGTCTCTGTGTTAAGCTCTGGTAACTTCTCTGTCAGCCACAGTTGCCTCTCCCGTCTCACTGGCTCACATGGCTATTTCTGGATAGCCCTTCCCTGGGCTTTACTTTCTGATGACACCGCTCCATTGGTAGCTGTACTTCTTCCCGCCCCCCCCCCCCAATAAAGCTCTCAAATGGCCAAAGGGGTCATTCTGTCAGTGACCAATTTCTTCTTTGAGCTCTAACGCCATCTATCTAGCCAAAGGAAAGAAATATTTCCTCACTCTGTGTGTGTCTGTGTGTGTGATTGTCTGTGTCTGTCTCTCCTTCTCTCTCTCTCTCTCTCTCTGTATCTCTCTGTGTGTATCTGTGTGTATCTCTGTGGTGTGTGTGTGTCTGTGTCTGTGTGCTGTTGTTGATTTACTTTCCTATATTCACCCTATGGGAAGAAAAGGAATCCTTGGATGTGTAAAGTTCTGGGTGTGTACTGTTGGTAGGAGCTGGCTGTGCCAAAACCTTCCTCCAGCCTGAGTGTGAATGTTGATACTGTGTACTGAAAATGTCTTCTGTTGTTTCCTCACTCACCCTCAGCCCCACAGATAATTACTGCCCAAAGACCGTTCCCCTACTGTGGAGATATTTTATTTGTGCTCTAACAAATAGAGTTTGACTGGAAATCAGAGGACAGAGCTAGCCACTAGTTAATCATAGAGGCTAGGTTCACACCTTTAATCCCAGCACTGGAGAGGTTGAGACAGGAAGTGATATGGCTGGGCAGAAAGAGGAATATAAGGAGGAAGGAGACAAGAGCTCAGTCCTTTCAGCTGAAAAGTTTGGGTGGTAAAAGGTGGCTGTGGCTGGCTCCTTTATCTCTCTGATCTTTCAGCATTTACCCCCATATCTGGCTCCGGGTTTTTATTATAAAACCAATTAGGATTTGTGCTATACCCTACAGAGACTGCTCCCACTGAGATTAAATAAACCTTCTTTCTTAATTCAGCTGTATAGTGTCAATCCTGCTTCCTTCTTCAGATTTTTGTAACAACCCCACCTTCCTGGTTAACTGTATATAATACACACTGAGTCTCTGCCCTTTTGTGGCTTCTCCATCAGAGATTCCAGTCCACATGATCCCAGCTTTTCTGTGTCCATGTTTCTTACTTTCTTTATTCTTTCCCTGCTCCTAGTCAGGGTTTCAGGACCCTTGCAGCCATCCAAGGCTGTGGCATCACCTCCACTAGAGAAGGAGCTAGAAGATCAAAAAATTCCATTGAGTTCAGCCAGGCAAATACAGGAGTCTCCTGGGCTCCTCATGGAAACATGGGTGACGCCCAAGCAGCAGCACTGCTGACAGGTCCCAAACTCAGCCAAATTTCACTTTCTTATACACTCCAACATTTGCAAAATTATGCATAACTGGGCAGAACAGAGTGGTAGCCAGAATCTCTGGGTAATAGTCTTCGCCCCCCCTCTCTCCATCCACAAGGGAATGCCAATAGTGTCATTTCCATTGTCACATAAAGGGCTACCTGCTATATATTGCTTATTTTGCTGTCATAGCTGCAGACCATGGTTTTCTACACGTCATTACAGCATGAAAATGGCAGCATAATATTATTTAGAGGAAACACACACTAAAATGAAATGTGTGTGAGGGTAGACACATGTGCATGCACATGCATCCAAGTATGTGCATTTGAGTATGCATGTGCATTTGTATGTGTGTAGCGTTCATGCATGTGTATGTGCACTTGCCTCTGTGTATGTGTGTGTACATATGACTCCATTTCCTTTTCCTAGAAATATATATTTTGTATTTGATCACAGGTTTGCCCTTTTAGTTTTTCTAGTTCCATGCATAACATTTGTTACTAGAGAACTGGAGAGGTATAAAGCAATTACATGTACACCTGTTCACGGCACTGCACTGTACTGACCTCATGAATCTGGTGTACATTTCTTGGGTGCTACATGGAAAGCATATCTGGAAACCAAAAGAGTTATTTCAGCTAAGAGATAATTCAGGGAGGGTTTGCATGCAGGAAGAAGGGAGGTGAAAAGCTGCACAGATTGGAGATCTATTTTGAATACTGAAACAGAAGGAGTTACTAATAGATTAGATAAGGGTGTTGATGGGAAAAATAGGTCTTGCAGCTCGATCAGGAGTCATGACATTTACTTAGAGTCTATACAGAAGCAGATACATTCTGTTATTGGTAGTGGTTTCTTTTGTTTGGTCAGGAGTAAAAATAATCAATAATTCATTTGAAAATAGATTTTGAGATGATGATTTGACAGTCAAAAGGAGTAGTAAGAGGCATCTGAACACACAAACTTGAATCACAGGACTGAGATCAGCAAAAAAGTGGGGATTATTATTAAGTATGTCAAAAAAAATTTGTGTCATGAATGATGATGTCTTCATTCTGCTCATATTTCTATGAATTAGCCCTGGATGAAGATATGTGATTTGTTTCCTTTTATGTGTTAATGCAGCTAGGAAGTAACTTGAATGACTAGTGCATGGACTTCTGGATCTAGAGGATACACATTCCAACTGTCTTTTCATTCTGTTGTTACTGCACTAACAGATGGACTGAGCTGGGTATGCTGACCAGAATACAACATGTGACCATCAACATATACAACGGTCTCATGGTAGCTGTCTACCCCATTATCACTAATAGCTCCAGGAATGTCTGAGGTCAAGAGTGATCATGACCTCTGATAAAGCCTTCAAAGTCACAGTATATCATCATCACTTCTGTCGGATATTATAAACTGGCAAAGTTCAAAGGAGTAGACATTGATCGGGCTTCATATTGACAGACTAACAAATAATTCAGGATCATGTCTAAAACTGTCATGCCTCATTCATCACTCTCTCTACCTCTCACTAGAAAGTTCTGTGAAAAACAAATTTTTGTCTGTCTTGTCCACTACTATATCTCCATGCATGAGACAATAAACAGAATGGGAGGGTTTAATATTGAATTTGAGCTGTATAATATTAGAGATCAAAAGGCTTAGAACACCTCATGTGCAAGCTGAAGAAAAAAAAAGTCATTGGTATAATTCAGTCCAAGTCTTAAGGCTGAGAACATAGGGCCCCTGGGATGAATACCATATGTGTACAATGTGAAGCCTAAGGATAGTGGGGGTAAGGATGATTCTGGCTCCAGTGTTCAGGAATACAAGAATTTGGACATCTTAGCTCAAGAAGAGAGAGAGATGTTGCCCTTCTCCTCTCCCTTTTCCTTTTAGAGTTTTCAGTTTATTAAATAAGGCACAATAGTGAGGCTCTTCTGTTTGTTTGGTTTTTTTTTTAATCATTTGATATGATATTTCAGTAAGACCTTCCAGAAATATTCCCACAGTCATACCTAGGAATAATGTTTTACTAGGTATCTGGCCGTCCCTTATGTCTCATTAAGTTGATACATGAAATTATCCATCATACCTTGGTACCAAGAAAGAAGTGTATTTATTGAATGAGAAACATACAAGGGCTATAAAATATGAAAAATTATTAGGCAAAAAGTAAGAGTACAAGTTTGCAGGGTTCACTTATCAGCTGGCTGGACTTTCTATCATTTAGGGCAGTGGTTCTCATCCCACAACCCCTTTAGAGTTCACATATCAGATAGTTACATTACAAATCATACTAGCAAGTAACAAGGAAATAATTCTATGGTTAGGGGTCACAACAATGCAAGGAACTTGGTTAATGGTCTACATACATAATGAAAACCACTGATTGAGGGTAGCAAAGGTGAAGCGAAAACTATTTTCCTCATGATGCCCCTTAGGGGAACATGATCACCTAGAACTCATGTTCAACCTCTGCATCATGTAGTATGTAGACTCAGCTTTCTTGGTCCCAGTGGCATCAAGTTCCCTTCCTCCTATGTACAGAACAAGCCACCAGGATGCACTCACATAGATATCAAAGACAATTCTTGGACCAATGAATGTATGGGTTGTCACAACCTTGCATAAGTAGAGACATCTTGTTCTTTTAGATAAAAACGGGTAGAAACAGAAAGGCTGTGAGCTCAGCACATGGGCCCAGTATCCCTTAACCACATTCATAGGTACAGAGCTCTGTTGGGCCCAGAATTTAAAACCTGGACCTGGCTTCTAGGCTATTATAAGGAATTGTCAAAGTAGAATTATAAGGTATATTCTGCTCAGCAGTTTTATTAGCTTGACTAAGATAACAGAACATATCTGATAGAGTAGTTTTAAGCTTAATTTAGAATTCATAATATTTACACATATAATATATAGACAGGCATTAATATGACTGTCCTGAGCACTGGAACTGTGAGATACAGCCAAATAGAATCTGTGCTGGAAGGCATAGAGCACTGCATTCAAAAACCAGAGAATCCGAGACTCTTCAATGCTCATAAACCCTTGCTGCACTTGCAATTAAAATTTGCTAAAATTAGATTATGTTGCCATCAGGGGAACTCTGTGAATGCCCTAATGAAGTCATAATCTAAACTTCCAGGCTTCTCCTAAACATGATTAACAAAGATCAAGAATTTAGAATGCTTCTCTATTTAATTAGAAATTTTATGAACTGGGAGCTTTCATTTAAGCAGTTGATCATAAGCATCAAACCATACATTTAGGAGGATATATAATTTAAGCCTTAAAATTCAGAAGTATGAAAATCTGAGTCACAAAATGCCACAGTAAAGTTGACGACAGAGGTCCCTTTGTCCACACGAGAGTCTAAAACAAACCAAGTTCACTTTGCAATTGTGTCTTCAGCTTATGTGTTTAGAGTGGGGGTCCTATTAGAATCACAAATTAAATGTAAGGGTTAAGTCACTTTCGCCCATGAATTGTATCTTATCTATGAGCTCTGAGGTCCTATACACTTCAGTTTCAAATAATTTTTAGAATGGAAATTTCCAAACATACAATGATAGAGTTCAGAGTAAAGCCTATGCCCTCTTCAGGAAGTTCAGCCTATCAACCTTTGTTTCCATTTGCTTTATTTAGTGGTAACACATCAGGCTAGAAAACAATCTTCAGCACTGGAAGAAACCAAGGAGTTTGTATTTGTGTTTTCATGTCTTTTGTCTTGCTACCTGAACAAGATTCATGGTATGTTCAGCCTGAATAACAGAAATGTCTTTCCTGGAAGGACCTCCCTAGATAGTAAAAGCATTCATCCCAATTAGAGGTTTCACAATTCATGTTGGGTTACTCTGTTCCACTGAAGACTGCACAAATGTTTTCATTGTTAACCAGAAAGGAAAGTGCTTGGGAAAGAAATGGAAACAGTGACATCAATTTAACATATACTTTTGGGGTTAGCACAAAATAATAGATCAGCAGGAAGTAATCAGATGGTTTTCCCTGACAAGAGAATCCAAATGATTCTGAGAGCTGTTCAAAATCAGGCATGATGTTGACAGGATAATCTCTAATAATGGCCCATGAAGGACTATGGTCTGCCTAACCAGGGCATGGAGGCAGGAGACTGGGAGACTACCTGTCCCCCCATGTAAATGGAAATCATATGTCACAACCTAAAAACTAACCCATTCTATTTATTTAGGATCTAAGAAGCCATTTGGTAGGGATCTGATGACATTCAGACACCTACATCTTAATTTTTACCACTGTACCAACAGAGCTACCATATGCTTTTTTATCACCTTGGCTCTTCCATATCCTTTTACCTCTTGTGAAGTGGTCATTTGGTTTTGATACAGATACTGATGATTTTCTACAAGAGGAAGTTTCCCTATCTGCAATCTTTGCTGATGAATGAAGTGAGGGTCAAGCAGGGCGTGGCATCAGCTGATCAAGGTTAAAAATTAGAGCTGGAAGTCAGAGGCAGCTTAAGATGAAATCACTGAGGCAAGAGGGAAAGTTATGATAGGAGATGTGGGGACACACAGGGACCTCTGGCTTCCTATGAGGCTGACTTCACTCAGCCCAGGGCAGAGGTGTGTAAGCAGTAGGATATTTCAGGTATCCTTGGCCTCGGGGGTTTGTTTGAGGCTGTCAGGAACAAGACCTGGCTCTTCCTGGTGAGCACGAAAGATCAGCCTCACATGTATCAGTATCTTTTCAGCCTTAACATGTCTTCAGGGCAGTGTTCCATTGGAATCTGTCAGAAATGGCATTATTTCTTGCCTCATCCCTTGCCCTGAGTGGGTCAGGGACCTGGCTTACACATTAGACTCCCCTTGGAAGCCCAGAAGATGAAAAACATAAATGAAGTCCTGAAAAGGTCATTCATAGAACTCTAAGCAAAAGGCTTAGCAAACCCCCCCCAAAAAAAAAAATCCTTACAGGATTTAGGCACCAGGGCAAGAAGCCATAATAGAGGCACTTCTGCTAACACTCAAAGCAGGGCTTTATGCCTTATCCTTCCCTGCCCCAAAAGGAAACCCAGCCTTTTCTTTCATGCTATAGTAGGCTTCTCACCTTGGAGGAACTTGTGTCATGTCATCTGATCTCCTCCCTTCCCTCCTTCTACTTCTCCACTTTTTCTGACTTAAACTTTGTGTTAGTATTCTGGAGACATGTCTGCTCATATTTGAAACTTTGCTACATCAGAGGCCCAAAAAATTCCCTTATATGGATGATTTGAACACATGGAACTAGGTAGCCATTATCTATCTGGAAGCATGGACTTCCTTTCTCTTGAGCTCTAAGCAAGATCTCAGTTCATCTGTACTGTTCTTGTTGAACCCTGCCTACAAAATAAAAACATGAAAGAATGGAGAAAAAAAAAACCTTCTGTAAATGGTTAAACAAACAAATAAATCACACTCAAGTATTTTCTTGCACACATAATTGCTTTTCATATAGGAATATTGTAATACTCATTAAAGCCTGGAATAGAGGTGCATACTTTTAATCCCAGCACTCAGGAAACAGATGCAGGCTGGTGTACATAGTGAGTTCCAGGACAGCCAGGACTACATAGTGATACCTTGCTTTAAAATAAATAAATAAACAAATGAATGAATGAATAAAATCTATGAGAATAGTTGTAGCTTTCTCTGCTTAGCCAGACTTTCTTGGGGCATTATTTTTATGTGGAAATATTTCTTCCTGTGTAGAGAACAAGAAGGGGAAAAGGGAGATGGGGACGTTAACATTCTATACCTAGGAAGAGGTTCAAGCTAGAAGGTGTTCAGCTGCAGCCTCAGGTTCTGTCACCAGTAATAACTCTAGGAAGCTATTGCAACCAGATCTCCTGACTCAGAAGCATTCCTCAGTATGCAGTAGTTTCCCAAGGGATCTGTATGGCCTTGTGACCAGCTTTGACCAATGGAATGCTGGAGAGGTGGTGATGTGAGCCCCAGTCTTGAGAAACTGGCATGTGCTTGCTGTTAGGAGTCATTTTATTGAGCCATGAGAATGATCCTGGAGAACTGTTGGAGGATGAGAACCGAAGCAGAGCAGTCTCAAAACAGCTGGCCACATGGGGGTGGGGAGGCTCTCAACTGGTCAGGAGCTATGAAATTCTGATCACCCCTCTCAGTACCCCATAAATCAGATACCCTCTTTCTACTGCCTAAATACAAATCTCCGGCGAATGAATTCCTTAGAGGATCCTTCTACCAAAGAACAGAGAATCCTCTAGGAACAAAAGGGGAGGGTGGACTCACTTCCAGATGTTATTACCTCTGGGAAATAGGCCCTGGCACTGGCTGGAGGGCCAGGTGAGATATAGAAAAATAGAGGCACTCCAAACAAGGCAGATGTGACTGCCAACAGCTATAGGTCAGCTTAGAAGTACCATACTACTGGGACACCAGTATTTACTTAAATCAATGTAACCCACCACTCAAACATTCACATTGATGCTCATGGTCAAGGTCAAACTTGTTGTCAACAACAATTTCAATGGGAAACTAGTTTTAATCATAAAATATTTGCAGTAGTTAAATCCTAAATCATGTAATACTACTACATGAGGTTATTTTAACACTGAAATTAATAAAATTGAATTTTTAAAACCTTAAAAATAGACTTCTGTTGGAAAAATATCTAAAGAATCTTTTATTATACCCTCCTCCAGCTTTTACAGTCATCTGAAAAATGCTAGCAGAGAAGGCATCTGATGTGCCAGAAACATCCACACCATAATAAATCATTTCTATAGCTTATTAACATGATAAAATTAAAGCTCTTATTAGAAATCTAATTAAAGTATGAGAATTCCTCAATACAGGCCTTTGTAGCTTTACAAATTTGTTGGCTATTGAGTCTGAGAATTTAAAAGAACAGCACCAAGGCCTTCTCCACCTTTCTACATTGACATCTCGCTAAAAGAACATGTAAATTGAAAGTACATGTGCATAGGTGAAGCCCCTTAGGGTGACTTTTTGACTCTCTCTCTAGTTTCACTTAGTATTTAAAAGTACATTTTCTGTTCACCAAGCACTGTCTCAAGTGCTTTGGAATATTAATTGTAATCACCTACCTCCTCTAGAAAAGCATCTCCTGCAGAGATGGGAGAGTCCAAGGCAGAGCAACTTGCTTTAAGTCACAAGAAGGTTGAGCCAAGGTTTAAAAGTAGATGTTGGGCTAGCTCCAGACTGGGCCATTAGCCACTATACCATGTCTACACTTCATTTTACCTTATTCTTTAAAGAATGTAAGGGAGAAACCTTGAAGGGTCTCTATAACACAACTACTTAGTTCAGGCAAAACTTCCTAAGAATAAACAGAAGGCAAGAGGTTTCGCATTTTTGGTAAGTCTCTTTATAATGGGATATTTCGAAACTCAACCATACTCTGGGACTCTCCTCTCTATACTTCCAAAACCTGCATCCTTTAACCATCTTGCAGTTGCTTTAGTCTCCATGTATATTATTCTCCCAACTCAAAGATCTCCAGGCCTCTGGCCTGATCCAATCTATCCTTCCCAGAGTTCAGTACCTAAAATATAAATTTGTCTTGTCTATTTTGAAATTTCTTTAGTGTCACTTAATACATCGAATGCTTGCTTCTTGCTCCTGCTATGTCAGTATCCTATTGCAAACTCAGCATGCAGAATGTGGCTTCATTTTACATGGACCCTTTATTGTGGCCAGACTGGGATGTCTCAATATATTTGTTCTGGGATTTTCCTATGGGCTCCACACTATAATTTGTCCATTTATGCCAGCAATTATATCCTCTTCCATCTTGAAGCTGATCTATATGTTGTTAAGGATCTACCAGAAGCTCCAGCCTTCCTCTCCTACCTCTGGGCTCTGTTGACTCATACTAACAAAGCCTCCACTTCTACTCTTTCTAAGTCATTGATACTTGGTGTTATTTGTAGGTAGCAGCACTGACAACACAAGGAAGCCTGTTAAGAGATATAGTCACATAGGCTCTATTTAAGACCTAAGCAGAACTTCTTGAGAATAGGGCTCAATCACCTATGATTCTTCTGTATCTAAATTAGAGCATCCTTGACCTTGACTACAATCTCCCAAGACTATAGCATACATCTTCCTTGCCTGTCTCCCTGCACTTCTGACTCCTTGTGATGAAGCACCAATAAAAGATCAATGAATTAATGAACAGTGAGTTAATCTTCTGTATGACTCAGGAAACCTTCTGTGTCATGTTGAACCTAGAAAGACATTGATCTCCAGTCCACCACTGTCTATAAATATTCTTAGAAATAGAATTGTTCTTTAAGAGTAAAGATCAATGACAACTTTCAATTTTCAATTAGTTAAGGATATGTGCAGTTTCAACACTGTAATGAGAGATGCTGAAGTAATTTAGAGTCTATAGTTTGGGAAACACTAGTATGAGAATTACCTACAATATACAGAATGTCTCAAAAGAACATTTTCATGAATTTTACAAGATAACAGAAGGTGGTGCTCTCTACTTCAAGCTTTAAAAATATTAGTCATGTGCTTTTAAATAGTCAGTACCATTCTTTTGATAGGAAAGAAAATGCAAATTGTATAGCACTTGTAAAGACTGCCATACACCTAAACATCTGATTATTCTAGTTCCATACAAACTGTCTTCATGTTAAAATTAACAAGGTTACTTGTATGACTTTTTTTTTTTTATTAGCTTTTTCTTCCCTAATCTCATGTTTTTACAATAGCAAACGAAATAATGGGCATAAAAGAAAACCTATTAATTAAAAACCTGCTAAAAACCAAAAGTATGTCCTTATTTAAGTCACTTTGTATGCTGCTCTGGCCTTAGTGAAGAAAGTCTGCCTCAGAGTCCTTTAATATACACTCTGCTTGTCACCAGCAGCGTAAGGAGGACTGTAAGGAGTAACGAAATGTCCTACAGATGGTCCTAAAACGAAGATGCAGCAGAGCTGTGTGATAGTGCCTGTATAATGGGAACCACCTCTACTCCCCTAGAAAGGTTTAAAAAAGACAACAGAAGGGAAAAGGTTGATATGAGGAAAAAAAATGTGGCCAAACACTCCTCAGAAGCCACACAATGGCAGCCAGGGTCACATGCTCAGCTCTTCAACATCCTCAGTGCATCTACTCCTTTTTACCAACATTTTCATTTTACCTGATCCTGGCAAATTCTCAACTGGGAAACTTTCCACCCACCAATGTTATGGACATAAATGTATAAGCTCTATTTTGAGAGAAAATTCTCCAGAAATGGTTTTGTTAGAACATATATTCTAAAACATAGAGGGTAAAGTTTAGAAGAACAAAGACCATTGGTCAGTAAGTGGAAGGCACTAACTATGGAAACAATGTTGGAAAGTATCACTTGGAAACTCTACTGAAGCTTCTCCAAGACTGAGTAGATAATTTCAGCTCACTTACTTCTTTGGGCTTCCTACATTTTATACCAATTAGTTTCTACTTTCCAGTTTTCTCTCTAGTTTTGATCCAGTCTTTTCAGGCACATCAGTAATCCAGGAGGGTATTTCTGTGACATGTTAATCTTTGGCCACAACAATGGAGGTACACCATTCCAAACTGTCTTGAGATAATGAAAGCAAACATTTGGAATAACCTTAAAGAGAAGCAAAGAAGAGGTAAAAGCTGAAATGCTGGTGATTGAAGATCTTTGTGATTCAGGTTGTAACTGTGGTTAAATTGATGAGACTAAGAGGAGGGAATTCCAGTTCTCATGCTTAGGAGTAATTCGAAAAATCCTCTGAGCAAGTAAACAGTACAGTCTGAACATGGATTGGTGAAGTGGCTATACAAATATAAAGGATTCACAAAAAGTTCCAGTAGAAAAGTATTGTATGTATGTATGTATGTATGCATAACTATGTATACACAATTATAAATGACTACATGGGTAGGTTGTATGCAATATGTATGTGACCTGACTGGTATCTAAAAAGCCAAGAAGTAGTAACACCAGGGTACAGAATGGGAAATGAACTGACTATATAACAACTATGCTAAAATTGTTATTTGGCAGTTTAATTTATTTCTGGGTCCAATTAAGATCTTGGGAAACAGCAATACAGGTCCCTCCCATCAGAAGCCAGATGCTGTTCAATGCAACACCCCCTTAGTACAAGGAGATCCAGACATGTAAGCAACTATGGCAACTACAGCTTGGAATGTCAGCCAACCACAAATTCCATAACAGGGATATAAATGCATCCATTCACTCACTCTCATTAAGTGAACAGTCAGGCTTTGAACAATAGAACTGATTAACATATTCATTGTTCTCTTATGTTTTTACCTCAAATTTTACCTTCCTTACAAATCAAAGATACTGAATACTTCATAAATAAATGCTCCTGTGAAATCATCTCAACACTGTATAAAACTCAGTGGCTCCAAAAGTGACAGAATTATTTTTTTTACTATTTCAAGGGAGCAACAAAAATGCTAAGAAAGCAAATCTATGAACCAGTTTTATTTTATTTGCATTTAACATGATAATACACATTCATGTGTCTAACAAGATCTGCACTGTTACATTAAAAATACAGTACAATAACATTCAACATGAGGTACTTCATATTTATATATTTTCCTTCATAAATAATGCTGTAAGCTGCTAAATCAAGCACACTGATGCACACTTGCCTACAGTGTACTGAATTAGCTGAGCTTATTTAAACACCTTAAAAAAAGACAGTTCAGTGCAATAATTATGTAGAAATGAGACCATTTACTTACATACTATCTTACGATATGATTAAGAATGCTGCATTAGAACTGCTAGCCTAGTTACCCTTATCCCCAGGATGAACAATGATAAAGACTGCCGGGTATGCTGGGAAAAGCATCTACAGCGTTTTCGGCTTAATAAAGTTGTGTTTATACACGAGAGCTGCCAGCCCTGTCAGAACAATGGTTTCTATTCTTACAAACTACAAAGTTCAAAGCTACCAAAGAAAACCAAAGCAAGCGCATTCACTATCTTTCATTTTTTGCTGAAAATGCAGATAAGAGAATAGGTTTAGAACATAAAATTTCTTATTTTAGGTACAGCTTTCCAACTTACCCACAGTTCTTGGCACAGGCCAATCAGAAAGTGGATGTATCTTTTTAGAAATATAATCATAATTAATATAAAGTTATGTTCTCCCATCCTCAGTGAGTTGCACTTGCCTAGCCACATGAAAGGCAGCTAAATCACAGTAAGAGTTGAGTTGGGGGTGGATGCTGCCCCTTTAAGGCTATCACACCCAGCCAGACTATCTATCTGACAGGACTCAATCAGTGCTAAACAAATTCCTTCTCCTCTGGCTTAAAAATACGTGCCTCTGGTCAGGCTTACCAATTTGTATGGTAGCTATGAGTTACTGAAATGTTTAACCATAATTTTAAAACAAAAGCCTGTGTAGACATAGGTTTAATTGATAATGCAACTTTACTTGATTGATGCTTTGCCAAAACTACAACCTGTCATCTCCTTTATTAGGAAGCAACTGAGAGATTATTTTGTATAGTTCTCCTAGAAATATTCATCTAGTCATTAATAACAGCTTTTGGTGACCTGTTAACAGATGTAAGTAATGGCAAAATGACTTAAACGTTTCCCATAATCCAGTGCTCTCCTCCACCAGGGAAGCTGGCCAAAGGCCACAAGCCCATATCTGTAAGGGAAGAAGTGACCCAGAAGCACAGTGAGTAGAACCAGTGCAATCACTCATTGGGCTTTGCTGGCACCAGCAGGGGGTGGGAGGCATTTCTGACACACCCACCAGTAGCCAGACAGGGAGGAGGCAGTTCCTGAGTTGGCAAGCACACTTTCATGTGCACATTGCACAGACAGACACACACACCCCAGGACTAGCCCCTGCTCCAGGGAAGCCAACTTTGGCTCACAGAGCAGGAGAAGGAGGCGGCCAGGGACCACACTCTGGGTGGCGGGGTGCCATCTCAGGATCACACTGAGCAGAAAAGCTGCCCAGAAACACATGGATATTTCAGTTTCAGGTGACCTCACTGGACACTACCAGGGTCACAGGCACTAAGCCAACATGAGCCATCATGGAAGGAGAAGTTGTCTAGGAGCTTTTCCCTCTTTGCTTGTTATCATGGACAAATGAGAGCTGCATGTGATGCTGATGAGGTGAGTACTCAGTATAACCCAGTGTCACTCCGAACCATTTTTCAAAAACCCTGCAGGCATATATTGGCACTTCAAGATGGCCAGAGGCCAGGTTCTAGCAGTACAGAAACTTGTTCGTAATCAACAAATAAGATCGTCTATGGTCAAAGATCAGATAAAGAATGTTTCAATTTTTCTTTTTTAAAAAAAAAAAGCATAAAAAGTACTTTATCACACTGACAAGTAGTGCTACCTTTACTCCATACCTCTACTGTTTGGTCCTCTTCTAAGAGGGGAGAGAGGGGGGAGAAGCTTGAATCCTTATGCAGTAAGACTTAAGAACAAGCTGGGGGGGGGCAGGGAGGGGGAAAGAAAGAGGGAGAGGGGAGAGGGAGAGAGAGACACATAGAGACACACAAAGAGAGAGTATGTGTGTTGAGGGGTGTCCGAAACTACAGTCAAGAGTTGGCTTTTCCGAATTGTGTATGCTTCTCACTAATAAATTGAACTACTCATTGTATAGGGCATTTTCAGGCTTCTCTTCTACCTGTTGTAGTACAAATTAGCAGGTTTGCAATTTTTCTATTGACAATAGAATTTTCTAACTTCATCAATTCCAAAAGACATATCTACACTCTGGCAACTTGTCTTTTAAACTTAAAACATAAGTCTGCTTTGTAACAGAAGTTATGGCCTAAACGAGCATCCAATTCCTTATACCAACAGTGTGAACTGCTTAGTATGAAACACATATATGATACGAAGAATATAAAAGCAAGGCCCAGAGGCAACAAATGTAAAAGAACAGAGTCAAACATGACTACTGGCCTAATGTTTACTTCCCAAGTTTATGTCTTACAAAGCAAATACTCTTTCAAAATTTTACACTGAGGTTTACCTGGTTAACTTTTTTTTTTGTATTTATTTATTTATTTTGAGAGGAAGGGAGGGGTTCTGTTTAAAAATAACTTGATATTACTTTAGAATACATACTCCATTCATCAAAGGAAATTCAAATTGATCCAAAATCTTCTGCAGAGGTACAAAAGTGGGAGGTGGGTGGGCACTTGGAAAAGCACATGATCTCCCTAGGCATACAGACTCAACTCTAAAACCACACAGCCTGAGTAAGAACTTGGCTCTTCTAAGCACATAGTTAAAAGCGGAATGTTGCATTTTAGCCTGTACATAATTAAAGGTTCAAAGATATTAGAAACTGCCTACTGCTTCATTCATTACAAATTACCTGTGCTGACCACATATCTGCAGACGAGCTAAGCGTCAGGCAAGGAGGGCCCATGTGGGTGCCCCATGATGCGTATGGAAAGGAAGGTTCAGGCATAGAATATGAGTTCGGGGATCTGCCCTCCCTGGACCCCAGTGCCATTGGTGCTGTCTGAGGAGCACTGAAACTGAACAGTCACCTTGCCACACTGAACTTCCGTCATGCCTTCTTGTCCAAAATAGCTGAGTTCATTGCCATCCAGCACCACACTGGCTGTGTAGAAGGTGTCTGGCTCAATCTGCACCGGATATTCAAACCACACAGGGAAGGTATTGCTGGATCCATCTGAGAAGTACTTGCTCAAGTTCTGGCCTAGGACAACCCCCTGCCGTTTGAGTTCAATCTTGGCGCTGTACTCTGCAGAGCCACAGCTGGACCCATACAGCCCAAAGCCTGCGATGAATACCCTCTTATCAACTGCAAACTGGATGCTGTCACAGCGACCCCGGTAGCGCCACTGGTTGCTACGATAGGCACATGACTGGAATCGGTGGCAACGTTGGGGAACAAGGCCCTTGCGGGCTTTACTCACAAACTGCAGCTCCGGTTTTTTGGACGCAGTGTACCAGAGGAAGATGTCATTGGTCTCATTGAGAGTTAATACCCCAGACTGCGCAGCACCATTTGCAAAGTCATCCAGGGCCATGGTGGGAATGCGGATCAAGTACAGGGCCTTTCCTAGGACCTTACGCTTATTTTCAATGCTCAAGGCCAGATCTTGCCGCTGGCATTCTACTTCAGCCCAGTTCAGGGCTGCTTCAAAAACCACTATTTCTTTGGCATTCAGCGTTTCCCTGCGGAGGATACTTTCAAGTGTCTGGAAGTCGATGTCACAGAATCCCTCAGACTTGAGTGCTAATTCAGCTTGTGCATCAATCACCTCCCAGCAACGCTGTGTCAGGTCAGGCTCCTCAAACAGGCAGCTCTGAGACAGGAGTACACAGGCGTTCTTGGCACTCAAGCTCGTCTCCAGGAAATTAACACAGGCTCTGGCAAGGTGAGGAACTATGTACTTTTTGGCAGCATACAGTGTGGCCAGCACTGTGTCCGCAGCCAAGTCAATTTCATCACAATAGATGTATCTGAAAGAAAGCATCCACCATGTAAGTGCATTTCCACAAAATAAGCATGTGCAATATAGAAGGAAGTCACTGCCTTTAAGCCTGTCCAAGAATATAATTTCATGTAATAGTTACTACAAACATGTTAGAAAAACATCTGAAATACATGCATAAAGTACTAATATTTCAGCTCAACAGCAAGCTTATACAATAAAGGGATTAATTTTTGTGTTATCATTCATCCTCTATCCTATAGTATATTTTCAACAAAATGGAAATACAATTATCTAAAAGATGACATAATATCAGAGGCCAGATTATGAAAACACAGCAAAATTCTATTATACTCTATTAAGTTAAAGCATTGCCATTCCCAATCCCACAGTTTAAAACAGTATTTATTATATATGTGTGCACGTGTGTATGTTTGTGCACCTGGATACTCCTGGAGTCCAGAAGAGGGCACTGGATCCCCTGGAACTGGAGTCATAGGTAGCTGTGAGCTATCCAACAGGGTTCTAGAACCTGAATTCTAGTCCTTTGCAAGCGCAGCACTCTGTTTTTCACTTCTGAGCTGTCTCTTCAGCCCTACCAGTGTTTAAAGTACAATACATACAGCTTCATTCCAATTATTTTCTGCACATTCAATAAAAACAATTGTCTTTTGACACTAAGGTCAAAATTTGCATTTTAATGATTTTGGACTTTTCTAAAATGTAAAATAACATCTGATATTAAATACTTCTGGAGTGGTTCCAAATTCAATAAATTGTCACATTCCAACTTCACACTACTTTTTCAGTTAACTTCACAAAATTGTTTGAGTTCTAAATTTCTAAACTCAAATGTGTCCCCCACAAATCCCTCCTACTTTCAGAACTGAAGAATAAATTATTTTCATGTGTCTATTAAAAGACAAAGCAAAGAACTTAAATGTACACTGATTCTGCACTTCTGTGAGTTATACCTTTCTTAACAGATAAAATACATTTGGTGTTTGGGGGATAGTGGCGATTTCTCAAAACAGTATATAAAGATGGTGACCACCTGCTATCTTATATTTCAGGACAGAAGAATAGCCAATGAGTACTCTACCAGTGAACAACACTGAGAAAATTTATGCTTTCAGGTTTTTCAGCTAAAGAACAGAGTACTTTATCTTTTTTTTATATATATATAGTTACTTTATTTCTTGTTTGTGAAACATACCTAATGTAAGAAATCAAGAATAGCTTTTGCATGTTGCAAATACAAACACACATACAAGTGCACAGTTGCACACAGATGGGCCTTTTGCTTCCAGGAAACTCTTCTCTACAGGCTAAGCTGGTTACACTGGCTAGACCACTCAACAACACAGCTGCAGGACAGGAGCACTCTGCCCCAAGGCTAGGACTGGGGGACCATCCAGAGCATGAGCTGGTTTTGTTGTTTCATCCCAGGACTCACAGGAGCTAACACTCCTTTTCTAATTGTACAGCTACTCACCCAGGATGCAGGAGGAGGAAACCTCAGTCACAGTCTCAACTACAGAACACCAGCAAGGCCAATGGAACCTCACTGCACTTCTGTTTTTACTTCCCCACCTGATTCTATGAATAACTTTTAAAAACTGTACTAATATGTTTTAGGCAAAACATCTGTATGAGAAGATACTTAGCAAATGGTAAATCAAAAGACTTGGTCAAGATGTAACTTTCTGCCATTCTTGCTCATTTCCTGATTATGCACTGTCAAGAATACAGCACTCTTGACTTCAGTGAGGCCAAAATGTTAACTAGGGCGACATTCTACTCAACAATACATAGCAGTGTCACATACATAGAGCTGACTTTACATGCAGTGATGAAGGGCAAGGACCTGAGCAAGTGGAAGAAGTTTCTGGATGATTCTATCTAATGGATTCTGAAGGTTAAAAGTGATGAACAGTTAATGCTATACTACTTCACATGCTTACTTGCCTTTAATCTCCCTGCTTCCCTGTGAAAGTTCTAGTTCAATGAGATTTCAAAGCTATAATAGGAACAAATTAAATATTTACAAACTCTAAAAATGACTACAATTTATTTTTCAATAAGTAGTAAATAATAAATAATAATTGTTCTAACAATTTGTGAGAATATTGTCAAACTGGTTGACCCAATGGGCAACTTTCTTCAAAGACTTTTAAAAATTTATTCCAAGAACTTACCTTCCAAAACTAGCTGATAACCTTAAACTCATATATTAGTATGTTGAAAATAGAGTTTAAGAAAAACCTTATAAATACAACTTACAGTTACTGGGCTTAATCATATAGGAGACTATCCCATTGTCTAGCATTGGACATCAGTAAGAATTCTTGGTGTACCTGATTAACATGCAATACTATCTGCAAAGGACTCATAAGATATGAAACATTTTACATAAATATATGACTAGCTTGCCTAATCCTTTTACCCTTCTATATTACTAATTGAAGGCTGCTTACATAAATCTATAGGAAACAACCATTCAAAAATCTATTCATCACCATAAGCACATCCAGTTTTGTGGGCAAAAGATCAGATATTAAGTTCCTTTCTTGCAGAATTAGACAACTCAGAAGACATGTGGCTCCCTACTGTTGCTAACTAAACATAATTTCTATAAATATGAAATGAAGGTAAGTCTCTTAAGTCTTCTTAAAATATTGCTTTCAGGAAGAGAACATGCCTATTAAATAAAGCCTATACCAAAAAGCTATTTTTCTTCTAAAATGCCATTGAAAGGCAGCTCACTATATAAGCTGTTTGCCCCTAGGCTCTAGGCTCAGACATGACTCTAAATGCCTGCAACATTCCATATGACTTACACGGAAAAATGAAGAGCAGGTTCCTCCAAAGCCATTTAAAGGCAAGCAGCACCCTCTCTCTTTAGAATCTTTCCTCTTACACAGAACTTACATCTGACTTTGAAGCCAGCAGAGCACAAAGACAGCACAAGCAAACTCTTTGCAGACACACAAACAATGCTTACTTCAGCATGGCGAGGAAAGCAGCAGGTTCGACGTCTGGTATTCGGATTTCATCTTTGTCCTCAGCAAGTTCTCCATAAAACATTGCATGGAACACTGAGCTCCCAACAGCTAAGACGTACTGTGGAGAGAGGGAAATCTCATTTCACGCACTAAACTGAAAGCATTTTCAGGAAGTCAATCCCAAAAAACAACAAGCAAATCAAAGGTAGGGGTGTAAAGTACCTAACCTGCTCCTTGGAAACAGCCAGGGAACAGTGTATCCTGACAGGGGAGCATTAAGACTGTCACATAAGACATGATCTCTATAAATATCTTATGACATTAATTTACACCCCCCACATTATGAAATAAGTAAAACCAAAGGTTATCTATCTGATTTCTATAAGAACAATAAACAGCAGACTTTCCAAACATGTTACAATGCTTCCTATCACTGGGAGTAAAGAGGGCATATTTCTGTGTGATACATACAACCATGTAGAAGGAAACAAAGACAAAATTAAGTGTGGCCAAAGCCCTTGGAAAGGGTCTGCTTTCTTTGTAATCCAGTGAAACACACACTGCCTGCCATCGGCAAGCTGCCCTCACCAAGCTTCAGGCTGAGAGGGTCCCTCTACATAAATCTCAAGACTAAACGGGTAATGCAGCTGTTGCTTACTTTGTGTCCTGGCAACCGCTGAGTCCCACCTGGTGGCCCAACCACAAAATGTACATCTGCCATCAAGTCATTATTGAACATCACCGCATTTCTACAAACAGAAGCAATTCATTAATTCACAGCAGCCAGCGTTCTTACCATCCCATTTCCCAACATGCAAAAAAGTACTCAAGCAACTTCACAACAAAAGAGCAAATAAAGGGTCCAACTATACAACTGTCTGAAATCAACTGCAGACACATGGGAAGTAAGTAACCAAAGTTTTCAAAGTTATCCAAACTTTCACATGGCTTAGAACAAATAAAGGGTTTCTCTTCTGTGCTCCACAGACATAACCCTGCTGCTTAAACATTACAGCTTGCAAAGATATTTTTTTATCTAAGAGGAAAACAGCTGTACTGTTTTGGAAAAGATACAAGGTGGCTTTTCATTACCAGTAAAGCTTCTGGGAAAAGTGGAAACGGAGATTCATGTTAAAATGCATTACAGGTCATGCAAAAACAGAAACTTCAGCACTAGCAAACTTTGAAAGAAAACCTGATGGCCAGGCACTTACCTTTCTCTGATGGTGGGATAAAGACCCTGCCAGTTGGGGGCCGGGATGAGGTTGTTGTTACAAAGATTGTGCTGATGGTGCTGCTGGACAGTGGTGCTGCTGGAGCTGGCTGGTTTCTTGCGAGGGAATATATCAGCAGCCATCTTCTTCTTTTTTTTAGTCTTTAAGGTAATTATTTCATAACAAACTGGGGGCAACTTGCTGCTGCTTCCACTGCTGCTGCCGCTGCCGCTGCCACTGCTGCTGCCGCTGTTTGTTTTCTTTGAACCTTTCTTGGACCTGTTCTTTACTGTCTCTGGAAGCATCAAGAAGAAGGTGAGACATTTCATGTTCTTTTCTTTATCATCTACCATGAGTACAGGATGTCTCTCTTTAGAGCTAGATATCCCAAATTTGTTCGAACATCTAGGCAAAGCGGCTAGCCAGAGCTAAGATGTTAACAGAAACCGACAAGCTGGTATTTTGCTGCTTTTCTCAGCCAGGCAAGGTGACCTTTTCACTATGTTGAAGAGAAACTGGCTTTAAGTTTTATCCAGGACCGGATCTGTTAAATACATTGCCATCATGATTCCTGTTTTTCTTATTTGCTCATAAAAATAGCCGTTTTCTGGATCACCTGAAAGGGCTATGCTGAGCAAAAGGCAGCAGGCAGAGAGCTGTGGTGCTTGCTTTCTGAATTAGGTTAGAAGATGCCGAGCCCAGCGAGTCTGTTCTGCCGGCGAAGTTGTGTGGTGAATGGATCGGGAGAGGAGAGTAGGTATTACAGCCCTGCAGACGGAGTCAGACAGCCAGCGCTCTGAGCCAATAGCTGAAGCCACCAATCAGGATTGGACCAAGCCAAACAGTGACACCTATTGTAGCATGCACAGCTCTGATATTAAAGGAACAGCAGTTACATTCTCTTTCCTACTGTATATTTAAATAAGATAAACAGCAAATGAAATACATTTGCAAGCAGGAAAGGAGGGGTTTATTTCTTTTTAGTACAGGAACATTTTCATTTCAACCAAACAAGCAAAACCCATTAACAAAGAATGAGAACACATATGTCTAATCTCTCTTTCTGGCAAAAATCTTCCTCTTAGCAGCATTTACTTGCAACTATTTTGAACAGGATTTTCTAGGGGTGCCTAAAGCCAGAGGGTAATCAATGCACTAAACCCAAACCATGCACTTTAAGTACAGTTTTGTGGGCATGGGGAGGTATTTTTTCCAGTCTTTCTGGATGTTTTAATAAGGCCATGAATTTAGCTTACTTTCCAACATTTTCTAGTTCTGCAATGATCTTGTCCCAGATCACAAAACACTGTTAATTATAATTACTGTATACTAGCACACTTGGCTGAGCTGAAGCATAGGACAAATTCTAGATATGAGAATAGCATTTAAATCAAACAAATCTGGTATTCAGTGTTTAGATACTGTAATTCACTAAAAATATGTAAGAGGGGGCCTTGTTCAGATCTTAAAATCCACTCAATTCTTACGGCTAAACTTAATTTTGTCACACAAATTTTAAAGTAATCCACAAGCTCTAACACAGCACCAGTAATAGGGCTATTTAAAATGATCAAAGTCTGCTATTGCCTAGATAAAGGCAAAAGGGTTCCTTGCCTTAGATGGGAACAAGGCTCCCCCAGCAGCTTCTAGTAACACAGCATCTACTGGAGCATGCTACTCATGTTTACTTACTTGTAAAGAGGACTGGTGACTAAAGTAACGCTCGCTCCTATTGACAGGATTACTCTCATTTGCTCAAAGCACAGGGGCTATTTGCTGCCCCTCCATAAAGTAACCTTCAGGGCCAGAGCCCTGCATAATCTGCATAGTGACTCCTTGGCAAGGTGAGAACTCAGCAAAAGAGAACTAGTTGTTACCGTAACTAATAGTATTACATACCATTACATCTTATTGCATACTGTATTACATACAGGATCAGTCTTCCATCCCTAGTATCCTAACCACTAAGTCATTCCAAAGAACATTTTCTGTGTTATTATTATTAAAACTCATTTGCAAATTCACTGCAAGCACAGTGTGTAAGAGACAGACAAGGTTAACTATCCCCCTTCTAGTGGAGCCTAAATGATGCTTATTTATCACAAGTATTGTATTATCACCAGCAGGGCTAGACACCATGCATCAGTACCTTACAAACTACCTTCAGTTGTAAGCATAATGTTAGAGATACAATAATCTGTAAACAAAGTATCTACAAGAGCTGGGGAGCTGGCTCAGAAAGTAATGGAGACCAGAGTTTGAATGCCCAGTACAGAGAGAAAAAGGGGGAGGGAGGAAGGGGGAGGGAGAGAGCTCTTGAAGCTGTGCACTATACCATGTACTTGTAAACGTTAGTTGTAGCAGTGGGTGAGGGAGTTCACCAGCCAGCTAGACTAGCCAATTGGTGAACGACAGTTAAATGAATAGACTCCTTCAAAACAGAAGGCAGAGAGCAATGGGAGACATGCTATGTCAACCTCTGGTCTACACAGTTACATACACATACACACTCTTCACACCACACCACACAAAATACATCACACATACACACCATACACCACACAAACACACCACAGAGACAAGACAAACACCCACACCCTCTGCACATATACACCTCCTGTATCATTCTGACTCACAACACACACACATACCACACAACACACACACAAACATCCATACCCACTACACATCATACCACACACACACACTCCACACATTATAC
The DNA here is from genome assembly GCA_004025045.1 of Sigmodon hispidus. Taxonomy (NCBI): domain Eukaryota; kingdom Metazoa; phylum Chordata; class Mammalia; order Rodentia; family Cricetidae; genus Sigmodon; species Sigmodon hispidus. Next base: position 97,540 of record PVIH01002820.1, read on the forward strand.
ACATTCACAGCACACACACAACAAAATACACATACCACATAAACAACACACATATAATACCTATACCCACCATGCCAGACACATACCATACAACTCACCACACAACACATACTCACAGGACACCAAGGAAAAGGCACTAAGCAAACAAGTAGCTCCTGTGTGAGCTGCCTATCAGGAGTGTGCTGAAACAGAGGGTCTCTCAACTGGTGGCTACTGAAGTTTTCATTCACATCTGCCTGAAAAGTCCTGAGAGGCAGGTAGCACTGAGCATAAATCCCAAACATGTTTCTAACAAACCCAGTATCAGGTCAGAATTAATCAATTAAAATGAAAAGGCAAACCAGCTGCTATGTGACAGTCATTATTAATTGCCAAATGAAAAAGACAAAACAGAAAAAAAAGAACATGTGAGGTTTGTGGTCATTATTCGTTTTACATGCAGCTAGCTCAACATCCAACCGAAGAAAGCCTCCAAAACTGTGGCTGTTAACCCCAAGAAGAGGAAAAGTGCATGCAGTCAGTAGTTTGAGAAAGAAAATTACATAATGCTTTAGAAAATACTCTGTTTGAAATTAAAGATCCCAGGTATTTAGAAAATCAAGCTTTGTAGTAAAGCTTAAAAAAATGTAAGCTAGGTGAAGGAGGACTGAGTGTAGACTCACTGGAACAGTACTTGCTGCAGAAGGCCATTCTGTCACTGAGGCACAGAGCTACTGAAGTGGCTGCTAAAAGGCAGACAATGGGAAAGGCACACACAGCTGCCTTTCCTGCCCTGGTGACAAGACAGGCCAAAAACTGCTGTGAAACCTCAAGTCCCAGGGCCAGCAAGTGCCAGGAGCCTTTAGGGAATGGAGAATCTTAACTGCATCAAACTAGATTTTTTTTTCCTGCTTTTTGAAATTTATTCTGCTAAAATTACTAACTACAAAATTTAAATATAAGTACATTTCAGAATACATCACAATGTTAAAAAGCTGAAAACTAGGTAAATCTATAAGCATGAGAGGGATTACGTAAACTCTATTGAGGTTAAGCATTGCACTACTGTGCTTTATGCAACCATTACAAGTTCTAAGTGCCCTACAGACTGGGACATTTGCTCCTATCACATCCCACTAGCCCTCCTTTAAAGTACAAATTCACTGAAGCCCAGAAGCAATAAAGTATTCAGTACTCATTGAAGGTCAACAGATTTTTTTTTTTTTACTTTTTATTCCTGTATTTATTTGTTCTTTAATATTTCTTTCAGTGAACACCTAATGTGAAGTATCAAACTCTACCAGATGCAGTTTTTCAGTAGTTATGGTTTTTTGGTAGTTATCTTTTTTTCCATTTTTGTTTTGCCATTATTTCTTTTTTCTTTTTATTTATAAAATAAAGTCTTTTTTGTCAATATATTTTTAACAAGGACTTTCCCACAGGGTGTATGACAATGAAGTCTGAGATGTTCCCAAAGATCTAGGTTCATTCCACCAAGCACATGTTGCCTTCAATTCAAATGAATGAGCAAACAATTCGAGATAATTTTAGTTTGAATCAAGAACTTAACCTCTTATATCTTGTTCTGAAATTCTGTTCTGATTACTGGTGCAATTCTAGGATCCAGATGAGCAGCCAGACAAATCAGAATGCCTAAGATGTGTGAGTCTCTGGGAAAGCAACTAAAGTCCAGACCCTTCAGAAGTCACAGTGAGGATTCAAAAATAAAAGCAGACGAACCAGCCAAACCTTAACCAAGCCACTCCACAATTCTGCCTCAGAAAGCTAGAGGTGTACATTGTCAGCATCAGCAACCAAGTATCAGTTCCCTTTTGGCTAAGCCACTTAACTACATGGGGTGTAGGGCAGAAGCTCTGAAATCAAGTCAGTCTTTAAGGGACTCAGTTTCCTCAGGGCAACAGTGAGGTTGTATGGAAGGGCATGTCTCCCAACTGATGCTAAATACAGTTAGAATCACATTTTATAGACTGACTTTCAACAGAGAACACATACACGAAGAGTTCAAGAATAAATCTCAAGCTGATGTTTTCTATTTTATTCTTTATATTTTGATGTTGCTCTTGATACGGCCAGTTGTACTGATGACTACTTTAAGAAACAATTGATTATTTTGTAAGGCACCGAAAGTTTAACATCCACAGCTCTTTTCTATCAAGAACTTCGACTAGGGACTATCGGAAAAAAAGGAAAGTAAGACCCCATGTAGTTAACAGGGTACACATGAAATCCCTCAAATTGTATGCACAAGTGGCAGTGTGCAATGTTGTTTCTGAAAAGAGTAACAATAACTTTCACCTGTCTCTGAGTAATACCTGATCCAGAACACAGTACAGCAGCAGTTCTCTGCCTTCCTAATGCTGCTACTCTTTAGTACAGTGCCTCATGTTGTAGTGACCCCCAATCATACATCATAAATGCTTTTGTTGCTACTTTAGAATTGTAATTTTTCTACTGCTATGAATTGTAATAAAAATATGTGTGTTTTCTGGTGGTCTTAGGGGAGCAACCCCTGTGAAAGGGTCATCTGACCCCCAAAAGAATCATGGCCCCACAGGTTGAAAATTGTAAAATATTATAGGAAACAAACAATTTTAGTATTAAGTAATTTATTTATTCTCTTCTTTTGTTTCTACCTTACTATATTAAATACAGTATGCCCCTCCCCCTTATTTAAACATAAGCACCTACTGTTTGGAAGGATCATCTAAAACCTCCTCCCAACTACCATTTTCTCACTTGATCCTAGACTTCCTCAATCTCAGAAATTTTGAGACATAGTTAAGATTAATGAGGTAAGTGGGGCAAGAAGGCCTTCAACTTCCAAAGAAAGCATTCCCAAAACACACTGTGCAGCAGCGCCTGCTGTGTACAAGTGCTGGGCACACAAAAGGGAGGAGCAGGGACCCAGGTCCAAAGGCTAGCTAATAACAGTGAGTTCTGTTGATTTTATAACTGTGAGAAAGTTGAATCACAGCTTATGTAGCAATTTGGGGAAGGGAATCTTGGAGGTCTGAAGAATAGCAGTCTCACTGAGAGGCCACTTGCCAGAAGTATGAGGGATTTGTGAATAAATATAAAACCGTACGGTGACACATGAACTGGGTGGGAGGCAGGTCAGCTTGCCATATTCTGTAACACAACAATCACACCACACAGAATCCACTATTTATATTCCTAATCTACTAGAGAAAGAAAAATATATATGCACAATTCAAAAGACAAAAGCCATAAACATACATGTTCCATCCCCTTGCTGGGGCACTGCAGTAAAGGATGCTCAAAGGACACCATCTAGAAAGTCCTCTGAGGGGAAGAACAGCCACACAGAGGTTACTGAAATCCAGGAGGCTCCACAACTACATATAAAGTCAGAAAACCAGCTATTCCTGGTCAACATGGAGTTCTGTGACTGGAACAACACGCTGGCAACTCTTGTTTAGCTTGTTCTAACGCTGCTCTCCTTGTCTGGACTTGTACGTGGTTTACTGCAAGAAACCTAAGACTCCAAGGCAGTGTGGTAGACTCCAAAAAGTCACTTCTAACCTGAGTCACAGAACATAACAGGAAAACAGTACAACCTGATGACTTGTGATACAATGCTGTTTCGGTTTTTGCTTATTTTTCCTTTCAGCACCAAGCAAATGTTATGTTTGTGATATGGGAGGTAGAGCGATAAGTGACAAAATGCTGGCAGTCCCTAAAGATAGCAGCAGCTGCTGGAAAACATGCTACATGTTTTCTAAATTTGGAGATAAAAGAGTCAAACACCACAGCATGTACAGTGAAAAAAGCAAGAGCCAGTAACAAGTAGCTTTAAGGTTGGTTTCTTAGCATCTGAGAGCCTCATTTTCTTCATCTGCCAAATAGAATAATTACATACATCTCAGCCATCTCATGTTTATTGTGAAGTCACAATTATATGTTTGTGAAAGCACTTTGATAAATGTTGAAAATGGTCTACAAAGGTAAGCTTGCACTATGAGTATCACTTGGACTGAAGCAGAAAACATCATTTATGATGAACTCAACCAAAACACAAATCCTTCCCATCCCTGTGCCATCTTAAAGCAGCATCACTGCTGACACTGCATCTCTCCAGGCATATTCTGGTCCCATTTGTGGACTACACAAGCCCCAAGTTACTTTGCAACTTGCTCTATTTCTTCAAGTCTGTGAACTAGAATTTTGAGCATAGCCACAGCAATGTCAGAATCTTGAATTGTTATTGCCAAATCTACACCTAGAGCCAGTACTACAGGCCCCATGTCTGCTGGACTTTAAACAATCAGGAGGTAAGTGTTGGCTAGTGCCCTACTGTTCCTACAACAAAGCCTGAAGCTGCAAGCAGTCATCTAGGGAAGGTTACCTGCTCCAATGAGCACATGAAATGGTAACAAACAATCCAGAAGACTCTTGAACCACTTGATATTTATTTTGCACCAATCTTGATTAATAGGGGGATTCCAAATTTGTCATACGCGAATTTCACTCCTAGAGAAAAACTCATAAAACATGGGAATCCTAAAAACAAAGCTACCCAAATGTATGCTACTCACTCAAGACATAGAAATAAGTGGCATTCTGCTCCTTCAATTTACCCTCTCCTATCACACAAAAACACCTCATCAGTAAAGATTATCTTAGACTTTACACTATTTGAAGCAATCTCAGGAAGACATTTTAAATTTTATTTTTTAGCAAACCACATTAGAAAGAATTGGTTAAAATTCTGTATTTGGATTACCACTATACACACATCCACACAGTATCAATTAACTAGTACTTAATGATGTTTCTCCCTTCATCTTTATAATAGGTATGATCAGAATAAAGTATCATTTCTGGTAAATGATAATGATACAAACTGGAGATGTTGGTTACTCAGGGACGTCTAGAAAATCTGACTAAAAAACAACAACAGTAATTGAGATGAAAAAGCACTTTCACAGCCTTTGCTTTTTCTCTTTTCTGTTTGCTACTGCTTTTGGGGAGGGGATTTTGTTGTTTTGTTTTGTTTTGAAATAAGTAGAGTCCTGCTATATGGTTCTGGCTGGTCTCAAATTCAGAGCAACCCCCTTGCCTCAGTCTTCTGGGTATTAGGTTTTGAGAATTGCACCCCTGCATATAGTTCTAACATACCTTCTCTGAAATAATTGCAAGTGAAATAAAAAGGATATATGCATTACCAAATGAAGACTATGATGGGGATACTGTAGAAACTAATTCCTGAAGAATTTCAAAGTAAAAGAGGCTTATGTTACTTTTAATTAATTTTAAGATCTCTCTCTCTCTCTCTCAATTTAGATGTACTACACTGTAGCATATGCATGTTAGTACCCAAAGACAGCAGAAGATGGCGCTGGATCTTCAGGGCCTTCAGTTCTAAGTTGCCATGTGGTTGAACAGAACTGAATGCAGGTCTTCTGCAAAAGCAATGAGCACACCTAACTGCTAAGGCATCTCCTCTGCACTGATGACTTTTTAATCAGCTTTAAAGTGTGCAATTCCTTAGGTGTGTTGTTAGATGTTATGAAGGCACAGAATACTATACATATTTGTGTAACCTTAACAACATCATCACCAAGAAACATTCAGAGACCATCCATCTGCCATGGGAAGTAAAAGGGAACTAGTAAAGGGCCCCTCGTTGTCCCCATTCCACTGGCTATTGTAAAATGCTGAAGAGTCTCCCTATTTAGCTTGATTTCATATATTAAAACAAGAAAGTATGGTATTTAGAACAAAAGTTCAATTCTAATACTATACTCGGTAAGTGTCGTGTTTTTGTGATAAGGATACGCTTAGGCAGGTCAGTGCTTGTACTACACAGAGCTGAAAATAAAATAATCAAGTTGCTCTTAAAATATATCTCACTCTGAAAAGTGAAGAACAGGTTCAATTTGGGTTTCCCCAGTCTACTTCATACCACCGTCAGGCATGTGCTGTGGCCCTTAACTGCCAATGAAGTCAACAGACATCTTCAAAGGGGGAACTCTTAATTTTTCTTAACAATATGTTCAGAAACATTTCCATAGTTTACAGCTGCATGGTCTCATGGGAGATCCATGCCAGGGTGGTGACAACTGGAATCAGACCAAAGCCAGCTTAGGCTCTAAAGACAGAACAAAATTTATATCTACATCAGCTAGCTCTTTGCTCAGGCAGCTGTGGGCATGTCATGGAACCACTAAGGATTCACTATTTGCTTATGCTAATAGCCTCTAGTAAAATTTAAAATAACATCAACAATAGGGACAAAGAGATATTTACTAAGTAGCAGGTGGTCAAATCTCAGCTGCCGAGATAGACTTCATAAGAAAACTCTAACAGTGAGAATGGACTCTGCTGCACACCAAGAGTACAAAGCAAGCATCTACCCAGCAAAAGAAAACCATATCTGCCTTCTCAAAATCAGGAAAAAGCCACAGGACTGGCAGTGTGCTCTGGACCCCTATGTCCCCACCCTGACTCACTCACTATCGCTCCTCTGACTTTTTCTTTCTTTCTGACTACTGATCCCCCCATCTTCACAACCCTATTTTCTACAAACAAGTCAGAAAGTTACCACATTCTTTGCAGTCCAGAGGATGGTACCTCAGGTAAGGTCTCTTTAGCATTTCCACTTTCCACATCAATGTACTACCTCTCCTTATGTCACCAGATTCGAGAATTCATTCTTTAAGGCTACATCTCACATCTCCTGTCTAGAGCTAACAGGCCACACCCACACACCTGGCATTCTCTGGTTACATAAGAGCAAAGTTCAGGCCCAACATATCCAAGTCCAATTAGCACTCTCTATTAAATATGTACAGTACAACTGATCTTGTAGTAAAACGGCCTGAGACTGCAGTCTCAGTGTTTCCAACTGTCTGTGTTGCAAGCTCAAACTAGGCACAGTGGGAAACAACAGAAAGCTATTAAATGTATCCTGAGGCTCTCCCAAACATGTTCAAGCACAAATGCAGCTTAGAATATAACATTCAGCCTGTAGCTAATACGACTGAAAGTAATAAAACGCAACCTAAAGCAAGCCCTACATGAGCTTAAAATAAGGCTCTGATTCACTGGAAACCTAACATTTAATGCAATAAAGGCATCCACAGAGAAGTGTGAGTTAACCAAGGGCAATATCGCTTACTGGGACTGTAAGCTGCTTTTACCCAAACTCCATTCATGATGGAGCATATTTATTTATAGCACCGGTAGAGAATTTTAGTGATTTAATGAACTGGAAAGGATGATAAATTATGTGATTCACATGAAAGCAGGAAAGCAGTCATATGAATAAGCCAAAAAAATAATTAAAAAGACTTTTTGTGGCTCTAAACTGTGTTTCATCTGTATTTAACAAAGAATGAATGAATTTCCACTACATTAGACACACCCAATCTTCAAACAAACCTTCAAACAATGCAACAGAACAGGGTTGTGCGAATAGGGCAGTCTAAAAACTCATGGCTCAGCAGCAAACAACCACACTCCCAATGTCTCATCTCACATTATCTCCTAACACAAGCTGAAAAGTACACTGCCGATATCTGTGGCTTGCACTAAGCACTGTGTCAAGCAGTCAGTGCAGTCTATACATTCCCTCACAGTACAGGATAACAGGAACTTTATCCTGATGTGTGTGTGTGAGAGAGAGAAAGGGGGGGGGGGGGGGAGGAAAAAAATGCTATTTGAATTTTTCAAGAGTTCTCCTGGCTATAACTATATTTCTGGGAGGTGGGTATAAGGTAAATGTATCCTGTGTGCATCTGTTTTATTAAAAGTATCAAGTATCTTAAAGATTTGTAAACTGCACTGCTTAGGAAAGTGTAGGAAGTAGGCATCAGCAACAGAGTCCCAGAGTAACATCTGCAGTAAGTAGTGATGCAGAACTGAAAGTGTCCACAGGAGAGCCATCTGTCACAGACAGAGAGGACAGGGAACTTCAAGGAGAGGACTGAACCACAGCCTGACTCTTTCACTATCATGCAAAGCTTGTGGAAGGTCACCCCAGCTCCAGTGGACCCTAAAATGCAAAGGGGAAGATATACTGAGGATGACACAGTAAATCACTTTACCTTCCCCATTCTCCCCAATCACACCAATAATGGGGTGCTCAGGCAACTGGTGAACAGCCTGAGTGAAATGAAGATTAGCACAGCGCTAACATCCCTTAGTTAGCATCAAAATAACATTTCATGGGGAAACATGAGAGAAGACACAGTAGAAACAGTCCATTTAATAAATCCCACCCCAGCATGCACCTTTTTAAAACCTGCAGTAGGCATTTTTGATGAAACTGAAAGAGAATGATTACCCTGAGTGAAGCATTTGTGAAACTTGTGTAAGTCAAACCTGAAGCATTTACTGGCCACTGTCACAAGAGTTATCAAGACTCTGGTAGACAATTTCTCAAAAGAAGTAAGCCTGGCATTTGAAGAAAAAAAAATGACAATATTCATTGCTAATGGTAAAATTCAAACCTCTGAGCAAAAATAAGAATTTGGAAACCATGATTATGACACTAAGAGTCTGAAAATCTCACAGCAGGCACTGTTACAATGAAAGCTGCTGTAGTATATGATTTCTTGAAACCACATAATAGAAAGTGCCAACATCTGAAAGATTTACATGAGACCTCCATCAATCACTGTTTTCTAACACAGAATGCACAGATTAAAAATGGAATATCTATCAACAAAACCATACACAAATAAAACATCCATCTAAAGTACAAGAAGGTCACCAACACTTTTTTGAAACTCTACATGTCAATTAAAAAACAAAAACAAAAATGACCCTTTTACATAGTCAGGTATGTGCTGCCTAGGGAGGACATGCCAGAGCCACCTGCTTACAGGAGCTCAGAACTGATGCAAGCTGCAGGGAGATTTTCATGACACCGGTAAAAGAAAACAGCTAAAAACTTCAGGGCTACATGAATGGATCCCACAGAAACACTTATTGAATGGAAAGTAGTAAAGTAACTGGAACTTCGATTCAAATAAAGGAGCTATAAACATGTATTAATTATCTGTGGATGTCATCTGGAGGAAATGTGAGGCTGCCTTGACTACACTCTTCTCTCCATTGCTGGCCACATTCACAACAGTCCACTTGCCAACAGACACTCTCCAGCTTCAGGCAAGCAAGGGTCTTATGGCCCTAAGCTCCTAGGGAGGGTGTGTAAAAGAGGAGGCCTTGTGCACAAATCCCTGTCTACAGCAGAGGACAGGAAATAGGCAACAGCCCTGTGGGCCAGCTGCCAGCAGCTCCCTGGAGCCTGAACCCTCCTTCTTTAAAGGTGCTTCTGGGAACACTGTTAGCATTTCCAATGCTGACAGTAAGATTTGGGGAGAGTTGGCCACTGTATTCCCAATTAAGAACTTACTGGATTTCTAGGCTATTTGGGAATGTCATGTTAAATGTATCTTGACTTTAAATTGCTTATATTTTCTACTAACAAACATGAAAAACAGGCAGTGCTTGGCATCAGAAGCCCTTCTCTATGCAGAGATTTAAAATATAATAGCAGCCAAGGGCCAAAGTTAGTTCCTCACTAATGAATGGGAGCATGACTTATACAACCAAAAACAGCAGACACAGAGAAATGAGGTGGCAATTTAAAAGAAACAGACAAAACAATAAATTAATTAATTAAGAAATAATAATACCAAAAATTTGCAAAAGGTCAGAAAGAGTGTTCAGTAGTGGAGTGCTTGCATAGCAAGCAGGAGACCCTGTGTCCAACCCCGCGCTCTGCCTCAGTAAAAAATAAATAAAATAAACAAACAAGCAAACAAACAAATACAACATTTCACAGTTACCTGTGGGAGACCTTTAACAAAGTACAGACCTAGAACAACAAAAAATATTTTCCAACTGGACTACCCATTAATAGCTGAACCTACAAGAAACATGATTCATCATCACAGAGATTCTTCCTTTTCATTTTGGCCAATAGTACTGACTATTGAGAACTCAATATAAAATGAGTTATGATGATGTTATTAAGTTTTCCTAATAACAAACTGTAGATCTCGTCAGACTCTCAAAGACAGGACAAATTCATCCGAACAATGTTCTCTAGCATGCTGTTTCTGTGCATAAGAATCATGCTGAATATGAAGATTACTCTTACCAATAAAATCCATAGAAAAACTAAGTCATATGTTATTTATATAGAGAATAAAATACATTTTGAGAAAAAATATAAAATAGATCTTTTTAGATATACATAACAGCTACTGCGCTAGGTTCAAGTATGTCTAGAGAACACCACATCATGATTTAAAACCTGTATGACATTTAATTGAGTGTATGAGTGTGTGTACATGTGTGTGTTTCACAGTACTAAGAATGTGAAGGTCAGAGGACACTGTCATGGCGTACAAAAAGGAAAGAATGTGAGTTTTGATGACATTCTTAGATCTGAAGAACCCAAACTGAGGCTAAAATCTAAGCAAACTAAAGTGACAACTAGAGTGACTAAAGCAGAGGGGACAGCAACGCCTCCTTCTCTGGTAAGCACTGGATGAGGGTGTATGTAATAATACCGGCAGAGGGAAAGTAGAGCACATAGACTTCACATAGGAATGTGCTACTGTGTCCAAGGTTAGCAGAGCAGGATGAACAGCTGGAGTGCGGTGATGGACGGGTACGAGAAGAGGTCAGAGTTAGTTGGAACTGGATTGTGTAAGCAATGTTAATCATAAAGGATCTATCCTGCATGACACAGAGGGCTCTGGAGAGTTTTAAGCCTAGGTTAATATATATTGGTAAAAGATCATTTTGGGGTGGATCAGAGGAAGAGCAGTTTCTAGCAATGTGCAACACTCTGGGTACAACCTTCAGCACTAAAGATTCATGTTCACAGTCTTTAACAGCCAATCACAATCTCTCCATGTATTCCACTAAAGTAACAGTAGATCTTAAGGCGAAGAGACCCATAGACTTAAAATGGCTACAGCAGAGACCAGAACTAAATCTTAGCCAACTTAAGAGGAACCAAAAGTGAGGACCATCAAGAAGTGCTGTGATTCATCGACAAAGAGTCCAAGCTTGATTAAGAAACCCTGACCTTCCTGGATGTCCTTTCCACCTTCTTACTTTATAACACTGACAGTTCCAGAACCCAGGAAGAACTGAAGACGTGCTCTTGGACAAGGAAATCAAACAGGTGAGCTTAAAGTGCACGTGTAAGTACACATAAAGAGTATGATGAGACCCAGCCAAATCCCTCCATGATTTCTGGACTCTCCCTCAGTGGAGGGCACTGAAAGACCATTCTGACCATTCCAAGAAGAAAACCTGACAAGTAGTCAGTGAAATCCAGAGGGTGGGGGGGGGGTGGAGCCAATCAAGTTATTGTTAGGTCTCAAAGACACCTAGGACAAATCTTAGTCAGTACTGTGGTAACTCCTGGCACTCCCCACCCGCTCCTCCCACCACAAGTCTCCTGGGACTGGGCTTCCCTTTCCCCAGCCACAGAGTTTTTGGGCACTCTTGGTTCCCCTCACTCTCCCCTCCCACTCCTCTCATGGCCCAGTTCAGTGCAGACCCTTCCAGATAGATGCCTCTGGCTGTGCTCTCTCTCCTATCTACAGCAAACCTCCTCAATCACACCTAGGGGTGACAGGGATGGAAGGCCAGTACAAGTCTGGGTGACATTTAAAACTTTGTACAGATTAATTTAAATCTAGCATCTTTATCTGAAAGGACAGGTAAATACATCTTAAATCTTGTGATTTGATCTACCACATTTCTATGTATTCTGAATCAAAGACTGTGACATTAAGATTTGGGATTGGTATGTAGATGAGGAAGGGCTAACAGATTCAAATAGTCAACATTTTTGTTTATTTACATAACCCCTGCTTATAAGGAAAAATCATAAAGGACAAAAGAGACAACTGGCTTTAAAAACATGAAAATATTAAATTGATAATAGTGTGTAAAATATTATATAGTAAAATGGGTTAAAATTGCTTTAAATATACCTATTTTGTTGTCGGGAAAACACTATAACATAAATTACCAGAGTAATGAAGTGATTCTTCTGAGGGGACCCACATTTTCTCTTCCAAACAGGCCTTCCATCATGAGCACCTCACCTATTAAACCCTGTTCTTAAAATCTAAATGCAATTTTCAATAAATACCAACTGTGCTTCAAAAAAATCCCAAACCAAAGCAAAAAAACAATTAAAAACTATATATATATATGAACTAGTCTCAATATTTTTTAAATAAAACATGTACTTAACTCACTTTAAAAATAAAACCACCATTTAAAAGTAAAAAATGGTACCAGCACCGACAACTCCCAAAGCAATAAATTACTAATTTCAGTACTAAAACTAAATGAATCTTTATAGACAACCAGGGAGGATTAAACACTGGAGTGCTGGAACACCTGTCCACAGAATGGGTAGGTAAGGAAGGAACAAGTCACTGCAGAGACAAGCTATGAAGCCTCGGGAGCCATTAAAGAGTTCACCTCTTTGTTGTGCTGTAATTCTAGTCTAGGCAAATCCCAGATACTATGATTTTTACACAGGACACTGACCTCTGCTGTGTCTGCTTTTGAGGGCTGTAATGAGCCAGCATCCTCTACCACCCTGCTGGCCTTCTATTTGGTTCTTCCTGTCTCCCTGCCACTCTACACTACAGTTATCCTTATCTCAAGAAAGAAGATTGAAACATTAAGTGATTAAGGCCACCTAGTAAGGGCAATCTGGGCTTTGCAACCTGAGAACTGAACAGCATATTCTCAATGTGGAAAATGGACTTTAGTATTTAAATACTTTGTTTCTGAGTTTCTGCAAGTAAACACAAAATGGAAGGAAAAAACAATTAACAAGTGGTGACTGCCTGGAGATATGACTATGATTTTAATTTTCTTATATTTGTTGCAGCAATCTCCAAAAATCTACAATAAGGTAAATGCTGTTTGCTTTAAGATGCTTAAAAGTCTTGGAAACAACAGAAATTCTCAGCTACAGTTGCAACTAACTTTTCCAAAGGATCTATCAATGACAGCAAACAAATACCCATCCTCAAGTATCTGTTTGCAACTAACTTTTCAAAAGGATCTATCAATGACAGCACATGAATACCCATCCTCAAGAATCTGTTCCTGGACAACTATACTGAGCGTGGTAGTTTTTCACTGAGTGATGAAAAATAAAAAATGTGATGGGTTTACAAAATAAATTAAAAAAAAATTCTTTTCAGCAAGTCTAGATTATAGATCTATCATCACTCCTCACAGTTTAATGGTGAAGTTGCAGAATTTGGTTGATGGCAAGTTGGTAAGTCAACAGAAGATGCCCAACACATGTTCAGGACCGATGCAACCCTAAGCACACCATGGGATCCACTACATTCATTACTCACGATGAAGCTTGAAAGATTTTTAAAAAAAAAAGAAGTCTGGAGAGCAGAAATAACATATTTCTGTCCTGCCATATTGATAAGCTGTTTATTATTATTATTGTTTACTGTTGAATGCTGTAACAGAAAGGAGTTCCTTGCCTGTCCCTTTGTCATTTTTAAAGGACAACATTACACAAGTGGTTTGAGTTTTGTAACTAGTCTGGGAAAACATCTTCTAGGAATCAAACAACTTAAAATGCTGACGGCAGCATTTTTTCCTCACAAAATGTTGACTTATTTTTCTTTTTGTTTCCTTTTTGCTTTGCATGGCTGTAAGATATTTTATGTTTACAAAGTACTAAACATAAAATGTAGTGCTTTAAAAAAAAAACTATTCACAATTCTCGGGTCTGTGTGTGTGGAAGGAAAGATGTCAGAAAATGGAACTTTGCTAAACAAATCAAGTGTGGGCAGATGAGTATTTAGAGAACAGGTGAGGGCAAGTGTCCTTCCTCAGCGATGAAAACATAGCCCTGAGAAGTATCCTCCATGCCAATCTGTAATTATCCTAGAAAGAAAGCCTAGACTAGGAAAACCTCCACTTTACCTGCACTGAGGTCAAGGAACTGAGGAAGGTGAATCAAAATCCTCAGAAGAGTCCTCTTTAGACTCAGTGGTAAGAGGTCCTGCCCACTTTCCCTAGAGGACCCATCGCAATGGGAACCCACAGTAACCCTTTAGATCCAACACCAGTAAGCTGAGGTACATTAAATATGGGACTCTGAAAGAGGGTTGGGAAGAATGGTTAAAATATGATATCCTCACGGTTGTAACAGGGTGCACTGAGTTCCAACAGAAATTTAAAATACCAGATTCATGCAGTTTAGCTCAAGTTTGACCGTTAAGGACGCTTTCCCCGCTTCACAGTGGGAAACAAATCACTGTTGTGAGTTCTGGACAAGGAAGAATACTAGTTTCAGCACAGCAAGTACAAACCGAATGCCACTACTTTGTAACACTAGGTAGGCTTTACTTTCTTTTATCCAATGAGAGTCTCTGAGCTCTACAGCTCTTAGAATTACATGCAGACCTTTTACAAATAAATGCCTTCTGTCTGAATTAGTCTAGGGTGCAATGGGAGCACCAGGAGTTTTCAAACTCGCCAGCCAATCTCCTGCAGCACAGACAAGTTTGGAAACTATCCTAGCTAGGGCAGGACTTACAGAGATGGCGGGACTGTTTCAAAAACAAAACGACTAATTATATCCATTGGCCTTCTTAAAAAAAAAAAAAAAAAATACAGACTTAGCTAGTCTTCTGCACCAGCAAATGGGACAATAGATTGGTTGACACACAGAATATGCAGCACACTCTAGCAATACTTTCTTTGAGATAAAGGCACTAAGAGTCTTTTCTTCCCAAGCCAACAAACAAGCTAGCCACCAAACTTCAACATTTATGTTAAGAGCAAATGGGCCCTGCAAGGCACTCGGAACTTGCAACAGCAACAGGACGCCCTCGAGAACGCACCTGCGGGGATCAAGGCAAAAAGGCAAGGCGTGGGTCCCTGGAATCCCTATCCCCGGACCTGCCGGCCACGCCCCAATAAGTTTCTTGGGGGAAGTTTGCTCGGGCCCCTCGGAGCTCTAGTTTCGCTCCGGGCAGACTCTGCTGGCCCAGCACTGTGCAGGTGGCCTCCACCCTGTCCCGGACCTCAGCCCCCATCGAGGTCTTTGGCCCATGGCGTCAGTCCGGTCGCGGCTTCGGCTCGCCTCGCCCTCTGTGGGGTTGCCTCCGCTGCCCTGGTCCTGGCACTCGGCCCTGCACCCCGCCCAAAGCCCCGGGAGCTCGCGCCCCCCGCGCCCGCCGCCGCCCGCGCCCCCAGCTCGGCCACTCCCGCCTCTGGGCTCCAGCCCCAGCCTGGGCCCAGGGCGCGCAGGCGCACAGCCGCCGCCACTCGTTCGCACTCACCGGCCGCGTTCTGCGTGGCTTCGGACTCTACCGCCGTTCACGGCTTCGACCAGGTGCCGACTCCGCAGGCCCAGCCGGGGGACTCGGGAATCCAGAGCCCGGCGGGCTAGGCGGGCACCCGCACGCAGGGCACGCTCCCGGGACCGTGAACGCACGCCCGAGCGCCAGGAGGGGCCGGGAGGCGCTCCCGGAGGCTGCCCTGGATACGGGGCATGCGCAGAGCCCTCCTTTTTCCAAGGCCGGTGAGGAGTGGGCGGGGATTCTGGAGAGTAGAATAGTAAGACAGAAGAGCAACTCCAGGACTAAGATTTCACTGTGAGACCTCTGTGTCCTTGTCCCAGAAACTGCAACCTTCTTCTTTAGTTCACTCATTACATCAGAGGTTAAACGTTTATGGAGCATCTATGTTGCAGAATACAGAGCAGTCCTCCAAAGCAGTAGACATTTTGCCTTTGATTTTGGAACTCCCTTTGGACTGAGGAGAAGAATGCATAAATAAGAGATCACTCTGCATTTGAAAGCACAAACATTAATTACACTCTTCAGTGACAGAGAGAAGGAGAATGTCTGGAGTGCTAAATGAAAACTTAGTTGAGAAATGGACAAAGAGGTAGAGCTGAAGTCAGAAGACAAACTCACCTGTTAGGGAAGATAAACCAAAGGGCAAAGCTTTTCAAAGTTCAGGATTCTAGGAGATCCTGAACACTTGACTCAGAGGCAAGAATAACCTGGCTGCTGTTTGGAGGGTTAAAGCCCCAGCTGGAAATATAGTTGGAACTCATCTGGAAATAATCTTTAATGATTTCCCCAAGATTTCAACTCTATTTGGTGGATAAATGGGAAGTCCTTAAAATGGAAGGAAGAAGAATCCTGGGTTGGCCTTTTGAGGTACAGCATCTGAAATAATTAGCTATCTTCTATGTAAGAAGTAGTAGAGTCCAGAGTTCAAGAATATTAAGACAGAGTTTGGGGTGAGCCAACTCCCATGGGATACTCCCTGTGGCCCAACAGTAACAGTACAGACTATTACTGTTACTTTCTCACTAAGAACACTATTACTGAAGGAACCACACCAGCTTTGGTTGTAAAATACAGAGAAATCAATCGGTGCAATATGAGAAGGTGCTGTTTAGGCCAGTAGAGGAGAACTGTTATCAGCTGTTGCTGTGGGATAATGTTTTTATACACTGTAAAGATCTGTCACTTATAGTGGTTTAATAAAATGCTGATTGACCAGTAGCCAGGCAAGAAATGACAGGTGGAGTGACCAGACTAGGAGAATTTTGGGAAGAAAGGCAGAGAAGGAATCACCAGCCAGACACAGAGGAAGCAGGATGAGAATGCTGGACTGAGAAAAGGTACCAAGGCATGTGGCTAAACACAGATAAGAATAATGGGCTAATTTAAGTGTAAGAGCTAGTTAGTAACAAGCTTGAGCTACTGGCTGAACATTTATATGTAATTATTTGGGAAGTGGCTGACAGATATTTAAGAGTTTCTGACAAGACAGAAACTTCTGGCTACAGACACTCTTATTTACTTGTGGACCCTGCATGCTACATCACTAATTGCCCAGGCAAGATAAGCTTAATGGTGAAATAAAGGCAAATCTGTTATGGATATAACACCCCTCCCCGCAATTTGAGGCTTGTTTACCTGGAAGAATTCTTCATCTGATACTATAAACTTAGACAAAAAGTTGTGGCTAGAAGGTCATCAGCCCTAGTAGGATAGCTGCAGCTGTCATTTTACTAACTGTATATAACACACTTGTCAAGTTGCTTTCTAAATAATTTTTTTATGTCCATAAATAAGTGCTGTTGTCAACTTTGGTCAAAGGGGCTCATTTTGTTCAATGAGTAGCAGTTACTGCAAAGACTTGTCTGTTCAGAGAATAAAGAATAACTGTTGAAAGGTGAGTTCTAAGTAGAATATCATTCGTATAGGGCTCAGGGAATATTGTGAAGTAAAGCTAGAAAGAATATAAGAGGAAGAAGAAGGAGTAGATTATTGTGTAATCCTTCCTTTGGCATGTGGCATGGTCTTGCATTCTTGAACTGTTAGTTGTATAATTATCAGCACAGGCCTGCTCAAGATTGGGACCATCACCTTTCTGTCATATCACAGGAAAGAACTCAACAGGACATACTCCTCCCTGAAGTTATGAAAACCGTGATGATTGCTAGGAAATGGACTTTTCTATTGTCAGTAGTTTTATTTTTCTATCCTAGCCCCATGTTGAACCCCGGGATATTGTTTGGTTTTGCTCTTTTGGAGGGCCTACCACCCAGTTTCCAAATAAATTATACACCGAGGGCTATTCTTAATTATAAATGCCTGGCCTTACCTTGGCTTGTTCCCCACTAGGTTTTCTTAACTTTAAATTCACCCATCTACCTTTTGCCTCTGGTTTACCTTCTTCTGTTATCTTAGTCTTACTCCATGCCTGGCTGTGGAGTGAAGTGGTGGGGTGCCTGACCTCTTGAATCCTCCTCCTTTTTTGCTCCTTTTTCTCTCTTCTTCCCAGATTTCTCATTTTATTTTTTTCTCTCTCTGCCATTCCTGCCTGTCCTTTTTCCTGCCTCACTATTGGTCATATAGTTCTTTATTAGACCCTCAGGTATATTAGGCAGACAAAGAATCACAGCTTCACAGGGTTAAGCAAATGCAACCTAAACAAAGGTAGCACACCTTAAAATAATATTCTACAACACCTTTCCTTCAGCAATAAAGTCACTGATAAAAGGTTGTTTCAGTAAATATTTCCTCCCCCATACTCAGATGAACAACTCTAACTAAATTTCAGAGATCACAAGAAAAAAGAAAAAAAGAAAAGAAAAAGGCATGCAATGGAAGACAAGACAAAGAGAAATGGCACATCAATGGGAACAATTAGCCAAGAAAGGGTTTTGGTTGTAAATATGATCATTTTTGCATTATGTATGTGTATGAAAAGGTCATGCCTTTCATTATGTATAATTAATATAGGATTAAAAATTTAATAGAATGGATTAAAGAATGAATGGAAAAATTCCAGAAATTATAAGAGAAAGAGCGTCTCCCAGCTTTGCTCAATATTCCTTTGGAGTACAACAATGTTTATCATAGCAGGCAATTTTCTCATGGCATTCACTCATCATCTTTGATAAAGGTTTATCAGTAGACAAAGACACCAATGAAACATACAGTCATGGGCACTAAATACTTATTTTAGTGTAAGCTTGGCCCTTTAAGAATGTGTTTCTGCATGCCCAAGCAGCAAACCACAACCACTGAACAGCTTGGGATCAGAAACACCCTGGACTGACCCTTCAAACCCCAGTCCATCTATAGGAACACCTGACTCACTCTTGAGGGAGGGGGGACAAAACTGGATTTGGCCGGGAATGAAGACTGATCCGAGCATTATTGGGTCAGTGTGACCAAAGGACTGTCTGCTCCCTGCCC